>MVGT01000173.1:199096-213181 GCA_002174775.1 Macleaya cordata | reverse complement strand
AAAAGCTTCTAAAAAGAGTTCTACATTCATCCTAGCTTATGTGGCTAAGTCTTAATGCATTCTAACCACCTATTAATGATAAACATGGTAACTTACCAAAGTGTGGTGAGTTCCGGTGGTGAGTTGAGTCCGTTGGCATGCTTTCTCTTCGATCTTCGATGGAGTGTGAGTTTGCACAAAGGATACACCCTAACTCTAACTCAAGCATGGACTTACAATTGAGTACATTGTCTCACCATGAACATTGACAAACCCAAAGGGACCTTTCAGTCCCCCTCTTTCCTTTAGTTAGCTCCATACAGTGGATTTGAAGATAAAATCAAAATGAATTTTGTAAAAGATACTTACAAGAGGAACACTTTGCTACATAACATACACTAAATTGTGTACACCAAGAGATAAATTTTAAAGGATATTTTTTAGTATATCGCACACATATATAGTATGTGTATACACATTTAAATAAAGTACAATTGGTCAAAATCACGGTTTACATTCAGTATTAGTCAAAATCGCGTTTCGGGCCTCGGTTCGGGATCATTTAATGTCCGATTTTCACGTGTGAGTTGTCAAAATTCAATAACTCTTCGAGAGCTATCCATTCATATGGTTAGAATATTCAAATAACTCTCTGATCAAAAACTGATTATTTAATTCTAGACTTAATTATTTTAACACTAACCTTAATTATTTTAATAATTAATTAGTTTCAAGGTGAAAGCGTTGGACTAGACTCGACTTGACATTGACATGTCAACTAAATTATTTTGGGTCGTTATATTTTCTATTGATTAATAATTAATTAAATGCAGTTTTAATTCCTAAAATTCTCTCTCCCATCTTAAATCATTTTTAATACTATCAATAACCTATGATTAATGCATTACAAGTATTCCATTTTGAGCTGCACAATTAATACACACTAATTATATTATCAATATTAAGTAAAGATTCCATGCATAATTTCCATTTAGGTTCCTAAAAATACGTTATGATTAGAATATTACCATTTATTTTATTTATTATAAATAAATTTATAATTACTTCATTTATTTTGTATTGGTTTCTGATTACTACAATTTTCTATCCAAATTCATTATTAGTTATGTGCAATTACTATATTAGTAATTAAAAATACTAACAACATTTGTTATTACTTAAAAATAAGTTTTAATTTAATAAAAAAACCTTAATATATTGAAAAGATTCTATGCATGATTTCCATTTAAGTTCCTAAAAATACGTTGGGGTTTTAGAATATTATAATTTATTCTATTTATTAGTAATAAATTTACAATTAATTCATTTATTTTGTACTGGTTTCTGATTACTACAATATAAATAAATTAAGAGATAACGCAAACTCAACTTAAAGCTCCTCACTACAGCCGCCAATTTACAGGTTCTATTAGCATTTTTTAATCTTTTTGATTATTTAATTTTATAATCTGTCTTTTTTTTCATTTTAATGTTATGTAACAGGTTTGATATTTAAGCTATTTGCTATTGACTGCTCTATCACAATCCATGTTTTAAGATTTAAAAAAGGTAGTTACTGTTCTTGATAAGAATTTGTAAATTTCAAATAATGGTGGTTCTATTTTGGGATGGTAAGACTGGACCTAAATGGAGAATGTTTAAATTACTTAATTTTGTGTTTAAACTTTAATTGATTTTGAGCCAAAAATTTATTTTTCAAGTCGTTTTTGCAAGTTGAAATGCATAGGCCACAACATCTACAAACTAGAAACATATTTTATATAACCAAAATATATTGGGTGCTGTTAAAGGGGTTCCTCAAAATGTTAGGGGGGTGGACAGGATAAGGGGGTGGACAAAATACTTCAAAATGGTTGGGGGGATGGATATAATTTTACTAAGGGGGTGGTTACCTAAAAATGGGTTGGTATCTATCCACTCAACCTTAAAAAATCTCAAACTGAACCATCATCTTCACCACCCTCACTCCCCTCCACCGCCGACAACTCCATTGCCGACTACCTTTTTTTTTTCTTGATTTTTTCCACCGCCTCCACCCTCAACCACCTCTCTAGAACTCGACTTTCGTTAGATCTCACCCCTCTCTATCTAGCTAGATGTCGTCCTCCTCATAGATTAAAAGAAAAAAATTCAGTTAAAAATTATTTCAGATCTAAAAAAATTTCGAAGAAGATGACGAATTCTATCACTGGTGGTTGAGTTTTTCACGAAAACTCAACCACTGATGGTCGAATTTTTCAACAAAACTCGACCACCCACCATTGGGCCGAAATAGATCTGCTACTCTTGCAAATTCACTAAAAATTTCGAAGAAGATGACTAATTCGACCATTGGTGGTCGAAAATTTTATTCGACCACCAATAAGCAGTTCAATTTTTTTTTAAAATTTGGGCAGTTCAACCACTGGTGGTTGATTTTTTTTGAAAAATTCAACCACTGATGGTTGAATTTTTCAGCAAAACTCAACCACTGGTGGTCGAGTTTTGTTGAAAATTTCAACCACTACTGGTCGAATTCGTCATCATCTTCGAAAAAAAACTTTAGATCTAAACTTTTTTTGTTTGTGGAATGGCAAGGGAAAAGAAGGGGAAAGAATTAAAGAAGGAGAACGAAGGAAAGAAGGGGAGGGAAGGAAAGAAGGGGGTGGGTCCTCTCGTTCTTTCTCCTTCTTTCTTTCAGTCTTCTCTCTGTCTCTCTCTTTCACTCCTCTCTATTTTTATAATTTTTAGGTGGTCGGTAGTGAGGTTGAGGTGGCCGATGGTGGAGTTCTGTTCAGTGGCCGGCGGTAGAGGTGAGGTGTTAGTTTAATTTACACCCTCACCACCCCCTAGTAAAAAGAAATAAAAAATTGAAAATGTGATTTTGGACTAAAAGCCCATTTAACTTGTCCATCCCCCCCAACATTTTGAGGAACCCCTTTAACAGATATTTTTATTCTATTATTTTTTAGTAGATATTTCTGTATTTCAAAAATAGTTTATTTTGGTGAGTTTTATATTATTTTATATTAAAATATTTTTTATTTTTGTCTAAAATAAGACAAAGAAAAGAAATAAAAAGTCTTTGAGTCGATGTTTTAATCCATGAGAAACAGCATCTATTATTTTTAGTTAAGTAAGAAATTTAGTATCATTGTTTTTTAGTTTATCTGTAAATTTAGTTTTTTGTTCAGTATGGTATGTTTGATAGGTGTACGTCCCAATACTATGACATATATAATTAAGTATGATAAATTATATTCTAAATAATATTCTCAATATGCTTTCAGTAGTACTAGATATTGTTTCCAAGATCCATATGTATTTTGTAATTCTAAATATGTTTGGTTGTGCTAACGTTTGTGGTTTTCAACCTTGATTTGTAGCGCTTGGAGAATTTGAATTGAACCGAATGGGTTATAAAGATTCATCCATACCAACCTGTATAACATTATAAAATCTATCTCCACCTATCTCCTCTATATTTTTTTTATTCCTGAAGTATAATGGATCACTCTATATTTGTAAATTTTAGGTTTTTTTTAAAAAAAACTTTTGTAATTTATCCACACTTCAGTAAGAGAATATTTTTCTTTTTTTTAATGTATTTAGATCATTTTTTATAATGTAATTATTTTTATAATTATGCGAATCATTATTCTATTATTTAATTTTATTATTTCGATTAGTGTTTCTATTAAACTTACTATTGCTAAAATGTATCAAAAAATTATAAATTAAATTTGAATTATTAAAAAAATTATATTATTTTGGATGGAGTCTAGCATTGAGATGTTAATTACTTTTTATTTGGTGTATGTCATTCATTTGGCAATTTTTCTCTCTATATTTTAAATTACTAATAATAATTACTGTAAAAAAAAATTATACATCATACTAATTAAATCATGTTGATTAACATAATTTAATTAGATTGTATTTGAAATCTTCTTCTAACATCGTTGCCCGTGCGTAGCACGGGCTTCAAAACTAGTAATATACTATATGAGAAGCCTTTGGGTTAATAAAACCCTCTTTCTTAGGTGTGGGTTAAAAAAACCTACATTATAAATATATAGCCTAATCTATTATTTAGTATTGGGTTAACAAAACCTCTCTCTTAAGTGTGGGTTAAAAAAACCTACATTATAAACATATGGTCCAATCTATATCTCAAATTCTAACACAACTAAATTTTCTAATTATGCAATAAAAAATTTAAATTTTTTTTTAAAGAAGCCCGTGCCTTGCACGGGATATGGGGGCTAGTCTATACTATATACTATAGCGAAAGCGCCTGACATGGCACATCATCTATCCATGTGGGACTCTAAAATTCTAGAGTGCCATGTCAACATTTCTATCCATCTCATCACTTTTTCCCTAATTAATACATTTAATTAAATCTATTTTTATAAATTTTTTGAATCCCAAAATGTACATTACAAACATAACTCACACACATTTAATAACCTTACTAATTATTCATTATTACCATATTAATAATCATTTCTAATGGGTTACCATTATCGGCATCACCATATAAAATATATATTCTCAAGGTAAAATGACAACTCTCTCCCATAAATTGTTTTTTTAAAGAAGCCACGTACCTTGCACGGGATATGGGGGCTAGTCTATACTATATTACTATAGCTGAAACGCCTGACGTGGCGCCTCATCTATCCATGTGGCACTCTAAAATTCTAGAGTGCCATGTCAACATTTCTATCCACCTCATCACTTTTTCAGTAATTAATACATTTAATTAAATCTATTTTTAGAATCTTTTTTTTTTGAAAATTGGGTAAACTCCAATTAATTTATTAATGATAAAAACTCACATACAAGATGGAAAAAAAAATACATGAAGAAATACAGGGAAAACAAGTAGATCACAAGGAAATATCCGAAAAAATTCGAAGAAGATGGTTAACGGAACAAAGTCCGACCAAGTTGATAGATTTGCTTCCAAATGGAGAGATTCTCCCATATAGATAGAGGGGAGATGATGAGCCCAACACCTTGTGTACCAAATACGAAAGAAACAACTCGATCTGTCGAGAAAAAGTCCGGTAGATATCGATCCGGTCCAGTAAAACACTAGATCTGAGCATAATCGGAGCAGATCTGGACAGATCTGAAGCACATACACACACAAAGAAGGATTATTAGCGAAAAATTACCATAAAGGCAAGCAAAAGACGACATAAAGGTGTAACAAAGTCGCCAATAAGGCGAAGGAAGCACGAACGAAGTAAAAAGGGTTGGATTCCCTTCGTCGGAGAGCTCCGACGAAGGGAACCTTGCGTCTCTGCTGCTGCAGCACCTTCTTCTCTCTGTCTCTGTCTCTTATGATAGAATTAATAACGAAAATGACCTAAGTGAGCCTAACTATTTTTAGAAATTTTTTGAATCCCAAAATGTACATTACAAATATAACTCACACACATTTAATAACCTTACTAATTATTCATTATTACCATATTAATAATCATTTCTAATGGGTTACCATTATCGGGATCACCATATAAAATATATATTCTCAAGGTAAAATGACAACTCCCTCCCTTAATTAGTTTTATTTTCTCTCCCTTTATTATCATTATCAGCTTCACTTATAACGGAATTATTTCATTTACTTTCCTAATCAATTGGTGTCTAAAATTAAATGCATCTTTTAATTCTTTTCTCTGTATCCATCGAGTTAGTCTACATGGCATCACAGTATACAAACCAGCAGCCGTTACAATTTTGTTTCAAAACGATTGTATTTTTTTGTAACTGATGATCAATAAGTGCCATTAATTATTAATCTTATGTACTCGAATCAAAGCGTGTATAAATTTTAAGTATTTGTGAATCTTATCGTGCTAATAGGTTGCATAACAATAATTTTCCATCATGAAACATCACATTGAGTGGAATTTGTACGCAAATTTCTGAGAGGAGAATAAAATAAGAAGCTCCAATATCCTGACCAGCAACAAGGCCACTTTTCTTGCCTTTCGATCATCCAAGAATTCTAAATACCACTACAACGACTAGTAATTCAGGATAATTTAGGAATAAGCAGAAATGTCTTCATTCTGTTAAATAGTTGAATGTGAAAATCTATACTGCTAATGCTACAAATGTATTTATAGTTGTTTTTGTGTTTGTATACTTTTTTTAAAATTCTTTTATGTCTTTCTCTTTTTTCTTTTTTTTCATTGTGAATCTTTTTTTCGTTATGGTTCTCCTTCTTCACATTGTCTGTCACAACCATCATTGTGATTTTTTTTTCTTATTGCAACTTATTTAAATTAGCTTTTGTTTTAAAGGAATCAAAAGTCACATAAGAAAATATATGTATTTTATTGATCTTCCTATCTTTTTATTTTAATTTTTATTGCAACTAATCTTATTGTAGACACTAATTTTCGCCCCCGGACGCTAAACATTCAGAATTTGGTGTGAACTGCGAGATCAAGCCTCAACCACCTCTAATTTAACCCAAATCAATCATTGCACCAACTCAATTTGGTGTTTTGCCAACTCAATTTGGCCCAATTTGGCCCAATTTGGCCCAAACTAGGCCAAATTGATTGAATCGGGTGGAAATCCTCCAAAATTCGGACTTAGATTGACTTTAATTGGACCACATCAGGGTTCATTGACCATTGGCTCAACTCAATTACGTCCCCCATTAACTCAATTCAACTTCATTGATTTCAATTTAGCTCAAAATTGAGCCTAATTGAAAGATTTAGTGAAAATCCCCAAAATTGTTCCCAATTTGGCCTTAATTTGACCACTTTAGGGTTCCCCAGACTTAATTAAAATTTAATTAGCCCTTAATTAATGTTCAAGATCAAGAAATTTTAAAAATGTGAGAGAAATTGGGCTTAATTTGAGTTTAGAATTGAAATCGGAGTTAGAACGAACATAGAACCATATTTCAAAGGGGGGGAACCGTTGGGAATATGCCAACGGCTCTTCATGGTCCGTTCTGTTTAGACCATCAGATTTGGGCAGATCTGACGGGCTACCAGAAAATGGCCCTCCGTGAGCTGTTTTGCTGCCAATCGTTAGATCTGATCAGATCTAACGGTGGAGATTAAAAAGGCTATAAAATCCTAATTTTAGCCCCTTTTTCCACTCAATTTCTTTAGATCTCTCTCATCCACTCTCACCCCTTAACCCAAATTTTGTTTACACCCCACCAACCCCTCTTTTTCCTATAAATAGAGGAGATCTCTAGCATTTGGAGAGGCATTCAAGAGATCTCTTAGGAATATTCAATAGATCTCAAGTAGGAGGCATTGGATAGATCTCTTAGAGAGCATTGAATAGATCTCTTAAGGAGCATTCAATAGATCTCATGAGTTACATTGAATAGCTTGAGAGCATTTAAGAGTTTGAGAAGGAAAGAAATAGAGTTAAGTGAGAGTAAATTCACTTCCATTACATCTTGGCCTTACTCTTTACTACCACCATCATCAACCATCATCTACATCTACACCACCCATCCTAATATAAACCTTGCACATTCAAACCTCACTCATTATGAGAAGAACTCAAACTAATTGAGTTTTTCTTTCCATTTTGAGGTTGGTTTAGAGAGAGTTAGTGGTATATCACATCACTTTTCAAAAGAAAACTTTATTTTCTTCATTTATTATCAACAAAAGAGATTATTATGGCTTAATGAAGGGTTGATCAATGGGTTTTCTTCACTTTCTCATTAGTGGATCTTAAGCAAAATAGGTAGGTGATCATCACCACCTTTTTACTTGTTGTAGAGATTCCTTTTTTAAGTGTTGTATGATATAGTTTAAAAACAAAGTGAATAAATGTTGTCATTTCATGAATCTCACGTCATGGGTTTATTTTGATGTACTAATTAGTTACCTTTTTAGAATAAATATAACATTGTTAGTGATCTTTTTCATCATTTTTTAACATATATGAATCTTCAAGTATCATTTTAGATAAGTACTAGTTTAGTTAATGTTCATATATCATGAAATAATAAGTGATTTGATAATCTAACAAGATTGGCATCTTTTGTATATCATCTCTGAAAGTCTAAATGCCCTACATTTTAGTTGGATAACCCGCATGTCAATGTGACTAATCGTTAAGGATCACACAATCGCCTAATAAAAATTACTAAGGTGATAACCAGTCAAACAATAATCTCTAAACAAGGAGATTGACTTATTCGATTCTTAATATGCGGAATTAAGAACAAGAATCGAATATTTCAATCTCACAATAAGTATGAAAATATGCACAAGTGATTTTGTTAACGAGGAAACCCAAACTAGAAAAAACCCTGGGACCTAGTCCAGCAAAAATTCACTAAGAGTTATTGAAAACTTACAACCCAATTTACCACTCGATGGGCACGATTTACAACTCCCTCTATGCTCCAATCAGCTATGGTGTACAGTTCTTCCACAAATTCGAACTGCACGAATTTGCCTCTTTGTTGATTATCAATTCTCACGCATACAACTTGGAGTCCACCAAGCCAACGTGAATGAGCTGCACATACAATCTGAATCCATGAACTAACGCCTCCCACAAAATGATATGTCTCCAACTTGAACTCCACAAGTCCCACACCTTGAACCAATACTCGACTTCACGAATATTTCACCACGAACTTGAATCTTCAAGCTCTACCACCAAAAATCTACCGGCAACAAAACTTACGTTTTTTATTTAAAATGGGAAGGATTAAACCATGTACAACAAGCTTGGAAGCTAAAAGTTTAGAGTTGAAACTCTCCAAGAACTCATTGATGGTTCAATCCCTATTTATAACGGAAAATGTCTAGCACAAACCCAGAAATCTCTAGGTTGTATTAGGTCAAAAGCTAGACACAATAATGGAGATGAGGAGACATTCTATTGATCCCTCATCCCACTTAAAGGTGTTCCCCATGCTCCAATAATTTCTTTAAAACATGCTTAAGAGGGAATGTGCAAAAAAGTGAAAAGGAATCACTTTACAGCTCACAAAAATAGCTGAATCACGCAGATCTGGGCGTTGGTTTCGAAACCAAAAAAGGCCTAGAATGCTTTTAGTAACTTTGGTTTCGAAACCAATAAGTTTGGTCTTGAAATCAAAAACTATCTGGCATCATTCTGCAGCTTTGGTTTCGAAACCAACAAGTTAGTTTGGAAACCAAAAACCATATGTTGGCATTTATTAATTTTGGTTTTGAAACCAATATGTTTGGTTTCAAAACCAAAAACTATCTGACATCACTTTTCAACTTTGGTTTCGAAACCAACATTTTGGTTTCGAAACTAACTTTTGGCCACAGTACAAATGGTCACAGTTTCCTGAAAAACTGTGGTATTATGATAGCATTCTTTCAAACACTAGTTTTAAGGAGTTTTGACATCTTTTGCCATTCTGTACTTTCTTAAATGATCTAATATGAACTAACCACCTATGGTATAGAGTTTCTAAGTCACTTACCATCCTAAGATGAGTTCTTGTGATGAGTTGAGCTTCTTGGAGTCTTTTCTTTGCAATGAACCGAACGACTCTCTCATCATAAAATAATGATTTGTTTTTCATGAAATTCATGTTTAGTGCCAAAAATGATTTGTTTAGTACGAATATCAACCATTTAACTATGTTATCTAGCATTTGGGTATATGGGGTTGATTTTTAAGTCACTATACCATAAAAAAAAGGACAAAACGTGCTGGAATGTTTTCATACAAGAATAAAATAGAAAATATAAAAATTTAGTCTTGTATATCATGAAAAAATACACAAAATGGGCTCAAGAATGAGTCAAAAAGGTTGTGAAACGAAGAAGTTATGATAGTTTGAAAGTTCACTTTAAATGTGTTTGATGAAATGCCTAAGTGAATGTTTGATGTGTAGAAATGATTATTTTGCTAATTTCACATTAATACTTTGTTTTGTTGGTTTAAATTGAAGTATATCAACCTTAGTTTTAGGTGAAATCCTAGGGTTTACATTAGAGACTTGTCACTTTTGATGGTGTGCCTTAGAAATCAACTAATAATGAGAATAAAACTTCAAATAAGTTTTATGGGCTTGGAAAGCCCATCTTCAAGCAAGACCACTCTACATTTTTGTTGAGTGTTGGGCTTGATTTATAAGTTTTAAACTCACATCTTAGAATTGGGCTTCATAAACTCATTTTCTTGTTTGCGCCTAGCAAGAACATATCTTGGCTTAGGCCCACCTTTCTCTTTTGGGCTTGGACATGCCTAAAACCCTAATTCAAAAACCTAACCAAGCTAATAAAATTGGACTAGATTTCTCTCTCTTAGATTAGTTAATCTAAGTTAGGCTCCTTAGTTTAAGAAATGCATTAGAAATTAGGGTTGTATATTAATTTCAAGATTAGGCTAGGAATTTTCCTAAACTCGTCGAAATGTGACCACCATGGATTGGCACTCCTAAGTGTGGCATGCGTGCCTACGCCACGTCGATGGTCTTGCACACTCGATTAGTTGGGTTAATTTTTAGACTAACCCCACCTTTGCAATAATCAAGATTTTCAAAATAAAGAAGAAAAATAATGTTTTCTACTAATCAAATCATTTTGCATTGATTTTGGATCATACTTAAAGCTAGGGATTAGAAATCCTAGTTAGGACTCTAGATCTTCCCTAAAGCATATCATCAGCATTTGCATTAGAACTTGGATCATGCTTAACGTTAGGGATTAGAAATTCTAGTTAGAACTTCTATATCTTCCCTAAGACATATCATTCACTTTTTAACAAGAAAGAGCATCTCGTTGCCACGTGTATCCTAATTTACACGTGTCTTCGAAGAAATCCCAGTTGGGTCACGAGCATAACTGATTTGCGCATGTTACCATTTTTCAAAATAAAAATACTCGTATACCATGAGTGCATACACGTGGCTTTCTAGTTTAGTCACGTATATTTCGAGCACATATGTGGGCCCAAGTATTCCCATATACAACTCATGGTCACGTGTATTCCACCTCATGTGTGAATGGTCCAGAGTCCATTTACACTTCGTTGCAGGACTAGTCTGTTGTACTTCTAGGTTTGCATAGTCGTGATGAATCCTCTTGTTTTCTCGTTGGCCGTGAAGAGAGGTTCGCGACCAATGTTGCTTGTAGGTGAATAGACGCAAGTTTATTTACAATTTTGTGACACGTAAATTTGAGTTTGCGTGTCAGAGTGTGTCTTACTCTTTGCCGTAAAACCTCAGTTGCATGAAACATATACTAGAGGGGCTTGAACTTACTTTTCTTATACACACTCTTTCTTAGTGTAATGTAATAACTTTTAATCATGAAATTCCACCCAAACACCCTTAGTTGTGAAGTAGAGGCCGATCTCACGATCGGACGGCTGTCGGGTGTGAAATCCCGTTAATAATAATAATAATAATAATAAAAATAAAAGCATGCAAATAAAAAAAGAGAGAGAGAGAGACTGAGAGAGAGGGAGGCTGAAAGAGAGAGAGCTGAGAGAGAAAGAGAGACTGAGAGAGAGAGAGAGACCGAGAGAGAGAGGCAGAGAGCTAAGGGAGAGAGAAACCGAGAGAGAGAAAAAGAGACTGAGAGAGAGAGAAAGACCGAGAGAGAGAGGCAGAGAGCTGAGAGAGAGGCTGAGAGTGAGAGAAGGAGAAGCTGAGAGAGAGAGAGAGATTGTTGGAGAGGGAGAGAGAGGAAGGAAAGCAGCAGCTGCGGCCGGAAGGAGCAGCAGCAGCTGCCGTCCCAGCTGAAAGGTGAAAAAGAAGAGAAAAAAAAGGGGACAGCAGAAAACGCAGGAGGAAGAAGGAGAAGAAAGAAGGAGAAGAAGAAAAAGAAGAAGGAAGGAGAAGAGGGGGAGATCGGCCCCAATCCTTTCCCCCATCTTTCTTTAGTTCTTTTGGGTAAGTTTTTAGCCCAAAAACCTTTAGATTTCAGCTGTTTTCATTTGTAAATAACCCAGGATTTTCCTCCACATACCTTGTTGTTGTAGATCTTGATGATTGGAAGCTCAATAGTGGAAGAGGTGATGAGATGGGCTAATTTTTTTGTGTTAAGGTGAGAAATCAGCATCCTAATATTTTAGATCATGTGATTTTTGTGATGTAAATTGGAGTTTTTGAGGAAAAAACGAAAATTTATGATGAAGATGAAATTTTGGGCTATTAGGTTTGAAGATTTGATATGAGTTTATGGTTTTTATAATCTAAATTCCTCCATTTTTTATGCATGCAAGTGAAGACTTAAACTTGATGAGATTATGGTGATTTATCTTTGTATAGCTTGTGGATGTTGATAAAAAAAACATTGATGTTCAAGATAAATAAATTAGATTGTAAAATCTATATTATTGGGATGATTTCCTTTAGTTTCATACTAAAGATGGTGCTTGGTTGTGGTGAATATAAAATCTCGCATTGTTTTGGTGGATAATGACTTTTAAAACTAGGATGAAGTTTGTGGATTGTTTTAGGTATTCTTGGGACCGTTAATGATGGTTAAAGTTGAAGTTTACCTTACTTAGAGTTTGGGGATTTTGATGATTCCAATGGAACCTTGAGTTGGGTCTAGAAATTTGATGATGATGGTGTGTGAAATTTTTGAAGATTCATATGTAATTCAGCTTGGTGATAGTGGGTAATGAATCCAAGTTATTTTAGATGGAACTATCATGTTGAAGACTATGGAGATCAATCTTAAGCTAAAGATGGGATTTATGGGATAGGTTATCTTTTTGTACTATTTTGAGGAATTTTATTTCATTAGAGAGCAACAATGAAGTTCACATCATTTGAGGCTTTAAGTGATAATCCTATCTTGTCTTTCGATGGAAATGGGTTGATTAGAGACGTTTGAAGTAGGAGTAGTACTAATCCTACTAACTGATGAGGTTTAGAGTAGTACTCTAAGTCGTTGGTGTTTCTTGAATTTAAATTTTTATTGTTCCTCTTCTATCTATTCGACTTTTTGGTTCTAAGTACTAGAACCTAATTCTGTCTTTTGTTTCTTTGTTCAGTTAATGAGCTGGGTGTTTCTGACTCTCTAGGTGAGGAGGATCAGTTCCTGTACCGCTAGAGGTAGGTGGTCAATTCATCTTAATAGCACCCAACCATTTTAAATGCATGCTTCAAACTAATATGTATGTACTTTTTGTATACAAGGCACGGCATGAAATTTATGGATAACAACAAACTTATGTTACGAAGAAAGCATTGAGAAACTGATTTTAATATGTAAATATGCATGCTTGATTATATATCATGTTTATGAAATATTTCTCGTGGATTATGAACAAATGTGACTTCAATCTTACAATCACGATTTATGTGGATAAAATGATGGTTATGTTTGGAAAACCATGTTTGATATATTGACAACCTTTGGAAGAGACGAAAATCTATTTTATCGAGTATTTTCTTGATGTGAAACCTAACTTTGAAAATGTAACAAAAAAGAATTTCTTACGTGACCGCCTAAAGACGGTAGTGGCGTCTCACTACCGGGCTTGATAGGGTTCACGACGACACGGAGAACCGTGTATGCCTTAGGCGGACTGGTGCTTGTGTTACTTCTACTCGGATTCTCGCCTGAGTGATTTGTGTATGTTGGCCACTAGGGTTCCTCACCCTTATGGGGGTGGGTGAGTTGGTTTGCTAGGTCCCACAGACTTGGGTATGTGGGTTGGCCTGCCAGGGATCCTCACCCTTACGGGGGTAGGTGAGTTGGCTTACCATAGTCCCGCACCCCATGGTGAGCGGGTTGGCTTGCTAGGGAGCCTCACCCTTACGAGGGTGGGTGAATTGGCTTGCCATTGTCCCTCATCCTTAGGACCAGTTACACTTGTTGTATGTAGATTTCAAACTAGAAGAAATTTCAAAAGGGAATTTCTACAAAAAAAGGACTTTGGTTTTCAAAAAGGGTTCTTCCAAAATAGTTTTCGAACTTTAACTTAAAAGACACACAACCTATATATATACTACTATATGTTATCACTAAGGTAAGCTTGTGAAAGGTTGGAGACTCTTTACAAGGATGGTGGATCATGCTTATCCGGATGTGGTACACCATCTGAGACTTTCTAGGTGTTTTTGTCTTCAGGGTGGTATGGGAC
>MVGT01000173.1:180838-193908 GCA_002174775.1 Macleaya cordata | reverse complement strand
TTGATGTTCAAGATAAATAAATTAGATGGTGAAATCTATATTATTGGGATGATTTCCTTTAGTTTCATAATAAAGATGGTGCTTGGTTGTGGTGAATATAAAATCTTGCATTGTTTTGGTGGATAATGACTTCTAAAATTAGGATGAAGTTTGTGGATTGTTTTACGTATTCTTGGGACCGTTAATGATGGTTAAAGTTGAAGTTTACCTTACTTAGAGTTTGGGGATTTTGATGATTCCAATAGAACCTTGAGTTGGGTCTAGAAATTTGATGATGATGGTGTGTGAAATTTTTGAAGATTCTTATGTAATTCAGCTTGGTGATAGTGGGTAATGAATCCAAGTTATTTTAGATGGAACTATCATGTTGTAGACTATGGAGATCAATCTTAAGCTAAAGATGGGATTTATGGGATAGGTTATCTTTTTGTACTATTTTGAGGAATTTTATTTCATTAGAGAGCAACAATGAAGTTCACATCATTTGAGGCTTTAAGTGATAATCCTATCTTGTCTTTCGGTGGAAATGGGTTGATTAGAGACGTTTGAAGTAGGAGTAGTACTAATCCTACTAACTGATGAGGTTTAGAGTAGTACTCTAAGTCGTTGGTGTTTCTTGATTTTAAATTTTTATTGTTCCTCTTCTATCTATTCGACTTTTTGGTTCTAAGTACTAGAACCTAATTCTGTCTTTTGTTTCTTTGTCCAGCTGGTGAGCTGGGTGTTGCTGACTCTCTGGGTGAGGAGGATCAGTTCCTGTACCGCTAGAGGTAGGTGGTCAATTCATCTTAATAGCACCCAACCATTTTAAATGCATGTTTCGAACTGTTATGTATGTACTTTTGTATGCAAGGCATGGCATGAAATTTATGGATAACAACAAACTTATGTTATGAAGAAAGCATTGAGAAACTGATTTTAATATGGAAATATGCATGCTTGATTTTATATCATGTTTATGAAATATTTCTCGTGGATTGTGAACAAATGTGACTTCAATTTTACTATCACGATTTATGTGGATGAAATGATGGTTATGTTTGGAAAACCATGTTTAATATATTGAAAACCTTTGGAAGAGACGAAAATCTGTTTTATCGAGTGTTTTCTCGATGTGAAACCCAACTTTGAAAATGTGACAAAAAGAAATTTCTTCCGTGACCGCCTAAAGACGGTAGTGGCGTCTCACTACCGGGCTTGATAGGGTTCACGACGACACGGAGAACCGTGTATGCCTTAGGTGGACTGGTGCCTATGTTACTTCCACTCGGATTCCCGCCCGAGTGATCTGTGTGTGTTGGCCGCCAGGGATCCTCACCCTTACGAGGGTGGGTGAGTTGGTTTGCCAGGTCCCGCAGACTTGGGTGCGTGGGTTGGCCTGCCAGGGATCCTCACCCTTACGGGGGTGGGTGAGTTAGCTTACCATGGTCCCGCACCCCATTGGTAAGTGGGTTAGCTTGCCAGAGATCCTCACCCTTACAAGGGTGGGTGAGTTGGCTTGCCATGATCCCTCATCCTTAGGACCAGTTACACTTGTTGTATGTAGATTTCAAACGAGAAGAAATTTCAAAAGGGGATTTGTACAAAAAAAAGACTTTGGTTTTTAAAAAGGGTTCTTCCAAAATAGTTTTCGAACTTTAACTTAAAAGACACACAACCTATATATATACTATTATATGTTATCACTAAGGTAAGCTTGTTAAAGGTTGGAGACTCTCTACAAGGATGGTGGATCATGCTTATCCGGATGTGGTACACCATCTGAGACTTTNTTTCTTTGTCCAGCTGGTGAGCTGGGTATTTCTGACTCTCTAGGTGAGGAGGATCAGTTCCTGTACCGCTAGAGGTAGGTGGTCAATTCATCTTAATAGCACCCAACTATTTTAAATGCATGCTTCAAACTAATATGTATGTACTTTTTGTATGCAAGGCATGGCATGAAATTTATAAATAACAGCAAACTTATATTACGAAGAAAGCATTGAGAAACTGATTTTAATATGGAAATATACATGCTTGACTATATATCATGTTTATGAAATATTTCTCGTGGATTATGAACAAATGTGACTTCAATCTTACAATCACGATTTATGTGGATGAAATGATGGTTATGTTTCGAAAACCATGTTTGATATATTGACAACCTTTGGAAGAGACGAAAATCTATTTTATCGAGTGTTTTTCCGATGTGAAACCCAACTTTGAAAATGTGACAAAAAGGAATTTCTTACGTGACCGCCTAAAGACGGTAGTGGCGTCTCACTACCGAGCTTGATAGGGTTCACGACGACACGGAGAACCGTGTATGCTTTAGGTGGACTGGTGCTTGTGTTACTTCCACTCGGATTTCCGCCCGAGTGATCTGTGTGTGTTGGCCACCAGTGTTCCTCACCCTTACGAGGGTGGGTGAGTTGGTTTGCCAGGTCCCATAGACTTGGGTGCGTGGGTTGGCCTGCCAGGGATCCTCACCCTTACGGGGGTGGGTGAGTTAGCTTACCATGGTCCCGCACCCCATTGGTAAGTGGGTTAGCTTGCCAGAGATCCTCACCCTTACAAGGGTGGGTGAGTTGGCTTGCCATGATCCCTCATCCTTAGGACCAGTTACACTTGTTGTATGTAGATTTCAAACGAGAAGAAATTTCAAAAGGGGATTTGTACAAAAAAAAGACTTTGGTTTTTAAAAAGGGTTCTTCCAAAATAGTTTTTGAACTTTAACTTAAAAGACACACAACCTATATATATACTATTATATGTTATCACTAAGATAAGCTTGTTAAAGGTTGGAGACTCTCTACAAGGATGGTGGATCATGCTTATCCGGATGTGGTACACCATCTGAGACTTTCCTAGGTGTTTTTATCTTTAGGGTGGTATGGGACGTCAGGGAGACAGGTACATCTAGGAAAGTCTGGGAAGTCACGTTTATTTCCTGGTAAACCATATTTGTTGGTGGTATTAAGTAACTAGTTTAGCTGAGGTTTGTATGCCTGCCCGATGGGTGTTAGACGCGGGGGAAGGTTGTCGGGGAACCTTCTCTGGATTAGTTAGAGGCCCTTATCTAGTCTGCAGTCGTCAAATTGTGCGCACTTAGTATCTGATCTTGAAATAATTCTGACTGGGGTAACCCGGTCGTGTTCCTTGGCTATGTTAGCAGAAGTACACTACTATTGTTTATATACATATATATATACAGGATTTTCTTTGATGTTTTAATCAACTATATAATATGCATTATTTTTACAAATACTTTCAAGATGTTATCGGATTAATTGCTGCATGTGATGATATTAGGATGGTTGATCTACCTACTGAGTTTCTCACCCAATTATTCTCGTGGTTTTACAGTTGATGTTTGAGGATCGAGTTAGGATCCTTAGTGGTGCTGTGACAACATTTGTTTAGCGAGGGATTCCTTATTTTGTGGTGGATGTAGGTTTCCCTCTCTTCAGTCACAGTGGATAATTTACTACTTCTATTTCTTTTACTTTATAGCTCGGTTGTGAGCCTTATGTTACTTTTGTTTTTTTATGAATGCGACTTCTAATTTATCTTCTCTCACTATATATATTTTGACAGGAAACAACAAATATAACTATATATTATATCACAAATATATCCATGTTAAGTGGAAGAATGAATGTCATAGTTATTTGCAAGTGACTTAGAGGATGGGATAATTTTAGACAATGTTATCTTGACAGGTCCCTCCTGGTCCTACATTGTTGGGATTTCAGTTGAGAAAAAAAAATGGGTGGTAATTTTTGTGCATACCCTTAGTTTCTTTTGCTTCCGCTGTGTATATTTTGTATGCACTGTGTTTATAAGGTGACAAAAGGTCCACTTTACAGGGGAGACTCTGCCGGATTTGAGTCTCGTTGTAGACTGATGGTAATGTCCCTTGTTTTGGGGTACAGAGCGTTACATCGGGTGCCTAACACCTTCCCGACCTGGACCAGTATTCCCTTACTAAGAGTCTCTCTACGCAGACCAGACTAGTCAGAAAAGTGCCAAGTTTTCTGCTAAAACAAAACGATTTTCTAAAATTGGGTCCCAATTCCCAGATTAATCAGGTGGCGACTCCATAAGTACATTAGACGATTCCACCTCTAGTTACGAATACGAGAAATCGTTTCTCTTTGGTCGTTCGCGGTCGAGGGGAAAAGTTTTTTTGTGGATCCTACACTTATTTTTTTCTTTTGTTTTATAAGTACCTATCCAAAAATATACATATATTGGAGATGTAACAAAGACACAGTCATTCCATCTTTTTTTTTTGGGTAGACGAGTCTATTGCCCAGTTTACATCAAAGGGCGTAGAACACATACCGTAATAAGGGTGTAAGTTGCGTAGAGAAATCGTCAAAAACATCATCACCAATAAATATAAGAAAAAGTATACAAACTCTATCTTCCTTCTCATTAAAAAATATTAAAGGTTATAACTTCATTATTAAATAAAAAATTAATAAAGAAAAGATGGTGTATTTACAATATATTAACTTTCTTCTAATTGTTTTGATCAATAATTTTCTATTAATGTAATTATTAATAGATATGTTCCAACTATTAAAAAAATTTAGAAAAATAATAAAAATTATATATAAGTTGTTATTCTATTTTTATAAGGGGGTCAGTTTATAGAAAAAATGTTTCTCTCATCCATATATCTTGCTAATTTAATTATATTTAAATGGTAAGATGATTTATATATAGTTGTTTAATTTCACTACAAAAATGACGAGCTTTTGCTACGGGCTTTTTGTGACGGTTAACAAAAATCGTAGCAAATAGAGGATCAGTTGATATAGTTTCAAAGTACCGTAGCAAGTAGAGCGTTTTTGCTACAGCTTGATCACCCTTTTGCTACGGCTTTGGCGTCACAAATAAGGCTTCACACCTTTCATTTTATTGATGGACGGATAGGCCTTTTGTGACGACTTTTATTCCATCACAGATGGTGCTCAAATGCTACGGATATGTAATTATTTGGCCGTAGTCGCTGAGGAAATTTTTTTAATGGGAGGCGATCAACTCATTTTTGGAGGCACTAAAATTTTCCCTCAAATATTTTCAGCATAGCTACGGCCCATTCCGTCTCAGAAAACCAAAACACTCAAAAACCCACTGCCCCTTTTTATCTTTTTAGTTTGGGGTTGAAAAGAAAGCAGAAGAAAAAGAAGAGAGATGAGCCGTGAGAAGAGAGAGAGACGGGAGAGAAGAAGAAGAAGATGGAGGAGAAGGAAGAAGAGAGGAAAGATCGAGATGAGATCAGGTAAGGAGATCGTCCACCATCCCTCCCCTTCGTTTTCTCTTTCTTTTAGGTTAAATTTTAGCCCTAAATCATTTAATTTTTCTGTTTTGAAATAACTTAGGATTTTTGTTCTACTACATTTCTTGGTGTAGATCTTATTGTTGTGGGTGTTTAATGGTGGAGAAGATGGTGTTTAAGGTCTGATTTTGAAGTTGAGGTAAGATTTTAACATCTTTTCTCTGTTTTGGGTGAAATTTGTGATGAAAAATGTGGATTTTTAATGGAAACGAAAATTGGTTGTTCTTGTGGGAGTTTAAAGGGTAATACAACTGGTTTGGGTTTGAAACCCTTGATTTGTGGTCCCAATCAAAGTGAAAGAAGAGGGTTTTAATGTGTTATTGTTGGTAGAGGATAGATCTAACCCCAAGATTGATTTTTGGGTTATTTTGATGATGAAATTTTAGGGTTTTTGATGAAAAACGAATATGTATGTCGTAGGACATCATCTTGGGAGCTTAATCTACGTTTTGAGAGGTGATTTAGAAGTTGTTTCAAGTTAGTAATGATCTAAGGTGAGTTTTCTTTCCAAATTTAAGTTCAAAATCAAGTTATTTGAGGTTAAATGCTTAGGTTTTTTATGTAAAACGAATTTGGTGTGCTAGGATGTAAGATTTGGAGTTGATCTAAGTTGTTGGGAGTGTTTTAGGAGTTGATCTATCAAATCGAAGGTTAGTACTCCTCCCCTTAAACTCTATTTAATTTTTTTTGAAAATAAATGTTGATGAATGTATGCTATTATTTTCGAGGCTTACCTGGATGTTTGAATGAACTAGATATTATTGGCTTTTCTCCCATTATCTAGATTTAGTATAATTTTTTTGTTTCCTTGTTCTTTGCGTCACTCTAATGGTGACGTGTTTATGATGGATGTACATATTTCTATGCCTAGATCGACCTGAAACTTTTACTGTATAAAGAATAAAGTTTCTTCTATCTTGTATCAAAATTTCAGGTCAATCTAATGGTTAAATTGGGATATAAGAATTTTTCAATCTGACTCTGTTTTGCCCTAAAATTGACGAGTTATCTTCTGTGTGCATCATTATACTGCAGAATGATGGTGCACAATAAGGACAATCATTGAATTCCTTAACTTTAAGCATTAGCTATTCAGTTGTTGTAACTCTATAATGTTGCATAAACAAATTTTCTTATAGTCTTAGTTGGGCATTCTGTGAGCTCTACAACAAATATGTTAATTAGAAATCCATGTGTTGTATGCCTCATGGTTCATTTGTCACCTCAACTATATTAGCCTTATATAGTTTAGTTCTATTTTGTTGTTATTTATTGCAATTCCAATGTGTTATATGCCTCATGCTTCATTTGCCACCTTAACTAACAATTGGGAGACGTTATTTTACGAGGTTTCAAGAGGAGTGTACATAAGCAATTGGGATTGCATCAGCTGCTACTGGTGCTGTTGCAAATGCAACCCAGGTGATGCTGCTACTACTCACAGCTGGTTGGTAAAGTTTGAAGTAAAAGGGGTATAGCCCTAAGGTATATCTCTTAGTGATAGTTTTACTGCAAATTGTGCTTTTACATGCATTATTTCTATGTAAAATTGTATCAAAATGTAGATTGTTTCTTTTGAATTTTGATTGCTAAGTGTAGTGTGCTATATTTCTTATGAAATACTAGTTCTTTCAAATGCATACTCTTATGTTCTTTTCTTGTATAACATATGGAGTTATATAACTCTAGTGGGATGTTACATGTTTTCTTCAACACCATAATTTTTTATATTTCAAAATGCTTTAGTTCTTTGTCCAGTCACCATGATCTCTTTCACGAGGAGCAAACAAACGTCTGATTTAACAACCACCAACCCCTCATGAATCATTCATCTAATAAACATCATAACAATTTTATGATGCAAATTTACTTGAAGTGTGTGAGTTATGATGTTATTCCTTATAGTGAAATACTATAAGCACGTGCTGTTGCTAGATGGCACCTAGGATTGATTCATCAATGACTATTTCTTGAACTAACTATTATTGTTGGTGCTTTAAGTTAGTTATATATGGATTGATTCGTGTATATGCACCTAAATTGTTGTATACTGTCTCCAGCACACATACAAAGACATGCTGCAGCCATACTATATATATAAGCTAATTTACAGATACAGTATGCATACAATCATCCATCACTTAGTTTTTGTCATAGGACAGTGAACTATTTTTCATACTTTGTATAAAAATTATTATGATCTTTGCAACTTTGTTTCTCTAATATGTTGTATTATTTTTTTCTTGTTTTGCAGAAAAGGCTGCTACTATGGGCATAGTCTTGAAATTTTTTGGGGATGAAATTGAAAGACGACTTCCGAGTATTTTGAGGGATTATATTTTGTTCAAAACTTGTAAATGGATTATGTAGATCAACTTTTTTTTTATACTTCAAAGCTTAAAAGTGTCATATGGACAAATTTTATATGTACATAGAATTGTGATTGTGAATAAAATGACGGAATTATTTTTGTGAATGGTTTAGTAAATTGGAATGAATGGATGTTTGCATGTATATTGGAAACAGGTCAATAAAACAGGCTCTGGATAGGGAAAAGGGGCGGGAAAAAAGAACTAAAAAAATATTAAATTTTTTTGTGACGGCTTTGTCCCGTAGCAAAAAGTCGGGTCAGGGAGCGTAGCTAAAGGTCAGGACCACCTTTTGCTACGGCTCAAAGTCGTAGTAATAAACCACTAAAAGTGGCAAATTTAGTCCTCAATTTACTACGGATCGGACCATAGCAAAAAATGGGCTATGGTCCGCCAATCCGTAGCGGTCCGCCAATCCGTGGCAAAATTCGTCACAAAAGCTATTTGCTACGCCACTTAAAACTACGCCCAAAAAACCGTTTCAGACCGTAGCAAAAGCCCTTCATTTTTGTAGTGTTTATATAAAGAAATCTATGTATGTCTATTAATTTAATCACATATAGTGTAAAATATTGAGCTGCTTATTATCTTTCTTTCTTTCTTTTTTTCTTTTTTTTTCTTTCTTTCATTTTCTAGATTGCAAGAGATAATAAATAGAATTTGGAAGCGGTGATAGAGCATATAGATGATCTGGTGGCTAATTTTTAGAGAGGATGTTCTCTTCCAATGTGTAGAGCATCATATTTGAAAATCAGCATGTTCTAAAATTTCTAATCCCTTCAAATTAGTCCTTAGAAATTTGGTATATTTTTTATTTTTTTGACTGCTAATTTTTGATAGACTTTTAATAGGGTAATAAATTTTAGAACAAGGTAATTTCTATATATGATGATATACATAGATCTTCACGTGCCGGCCCGGCTCTGTGCCAAGGCCACCAAGGCAGCCGCCTTGGGCCGCCATCTTAGAAGGACCCAAAATATTGTATACCCCTATTTATGTATGCATGTAATATGGTATAGCAAAAAAAATTTCCTTAGTTTAATTTATTTAAAATAATAAAACCTAGCCAAAACAGCTTTACAAATAAAATAAAAAATTTGGGGCCCCTTCCATCACGTTTTGCCCTTCTACCCATCAATAGTTATTTAAAATCAAAACACTTTACAAATTACTCCAGTGAAAATAAAATATGGGGCCCTTACCTTTAGGTATTGTCTCGTTCTTCTCACTTTACCTTCTACCTTACCTTCTGTCTTCCGACAAACCCAAGTACTGACAAGCTAACAGATATAGCATATTATGCATATAGAAAGGGATCAAAGGGAAAAATAAAGTAAAAGTGTAAAACTAAAAAAAACGCTAACCTTCTCTCTTTCTTTTCCTAAAATTTTTGTCAATTTATCTCTGATCTCTCTAACTTTCCCAAGATCTTCAATTCTTCATTCAGGTGCAGCATACTTTCGGCACTCATCCATTGTACACCAATGTTCTTTATGCTTAATAGTTAAATTTTAATTTATTATTTGTGGGTTTTGTTATAATTGTTATTGTGCATAATTTCATCAGATAATCTACATTGTAATCTGTTCTAATTGAAATTGAAATTAAAATTCTAAAATTTGGCTATTTTATTTTGTTTAGTGTTAAGAAAAAATAAATAATTAAATTTATATCTTTAATTAGTTGATTGTTAGGGAAAGCTATGGCAGCAAAGCTTGATTATTCAAGTATAATTGATGATTTTGCACTAAAGAATGCTAGAAGAACAATATTTAAGTGATCATGTTTTGTCTAATTTTTTGAGTGGTCTTCATTGCAATATGAGAATTTTTAGAGTATGACTATACACATTGTCACATTGACCTTTATTTGGATCTCATATAATTAAGAACTACATTAGCTTAACAAAAACTTTTTGGGATATTTTTTTTTTTTACATTTATCATTTTTTACTGTTATTATATAGGGGGCCCCATTTCTATGAGTTCACCTCGGGCCCCTAAATCTCAGAGACGGCTCTGTTCACGTGGCATTACAAAATGAGGGGCTTCAATGAGGTTGAATAAGGTGGAGCTTAATAACTCCTCTCTGTTAAAAAAACTTTCTTAACTAAAAAGATATTTTAAACTTCAAAATAATGTTTATTATTTTTTAACTTTAATATGAAGCATTGTTTTAAATGAAAAACTAATTTTATTTCAAGAAAAGTAATTATTTTATGAAAGAAAATCTTAGAATATTAAAAAATGAGTAATGCTATAGGGACACACGTTGAAAAACTAATGTTTAAACACATTAAGCATGCGAGTCTAGAATGGAGATGATCTATGGAAAGATTTTATATGAATGGTCTCCTCATCATGAAAATCATCATCACAAAAAATCTCTCATTATAAACATCTAATCATTTTAAATAACCCCTTCAAAACCAACAAATTTTTAGACACTTTTCGTAGCAGTGATTTCTAATAATCAACTTTTGATGGGGCTAAAATTTTTATAACGGGCTGATTTTTAGTGAGGATGATTTATATGAAGATGAGAATATCCTTATATATTAGAAACCAACCCTTGGATCATCTCCATGTAAGACACTAATATGTTACTTCGTTACACACTATCTTTGCAATTTAAATTTAATGAAACAAATCTATTTCTCTATTATATGCTTACAATTTCTAATTAACTCTATAAGTTGTTCTATCCATAGAAGAAAAAAAAACTCTCTTTTGATATATCTTACTGGTTCATGGTTGTTCAATTTTTTTGAACAACGTCATGGTTGTTCAATTTAATTACAATATAAAACTTTATTATTTATATCAAATAGTTTTTTTTTTTTTAAAAATATGCCCGTACTTTGCACGGGCTATACAACTAGTAATATACTATAGGATAAGCCTTTGGGTTAACAAAATCCTCCTTTCGGTATGGGTTAAAAAAACCTACATTATAAACATATGGCCCAATCTATTAGCCTTTCTTAAATTCTAAAACGACTAAATTTTCTAGCTATGTAATAAAAAAAACTTAAATTTTTTTTAAAAAAAGGCCCGTGCCTTGCACGGGATATGGGGTCTAGTAATATACTATAGGAGAAGCCTTGGGTTAATAAAACCCTCTCTCTTATGTGTGGGTCAAAAAAACCTATATTATAAACACATGGCCCAATCTATTATCTATTATTGGATTAATAGAACCCTTTTTCTTAAGTGTGGGTTAAAAAAACCTACATTATTTTCAAAAAAAATAAAAAAAACTTACATTATAAATATATATTGGGCTATATGTTTATAATGTAGATTTTTTTAACCACATTTAAGAGTTTTGTTAACCCAAAGGCTTGATCCTAAGAATCATGTAAAAAAAAAAAAAAGGTTCATATCAATCCTTAGACTAGATAAGTAAGAATAATGACTAAAATTCGAAGTTTTTTTTTTAATAAATTGAAATATTGATTTAATTTAATTTCATAATAAATACGGATGAAGTCATTTCCGATCCTAAAATACCTTTGGAATAATGGATGGTTGTCAGATTGTATCTGAATTTTTTGGATCTAGAGGATCTTTTGTACTTATTTAATGATGGTATATATTAATGGATTTTGTTAACATGTGCCCTAAGGGCACATGATAAGCTTTTTAGTTTTGTGTTTTGTTTAGTTTCTTAAGATTGTTCAAATGTGCTGATTTTTTTGTATGTTTGTTATTTATACTATTTGAATCATATCTAAAAAAAATCAGCTAAATCCGAGACCTCTAGTACCCTCTAGCACCACGAACACTTAATTTAGACTTTAATAGTTTGAATGAACGGCTGACATTTAAAGTGATTTGTTTGAAGGGTTAAATATATCTGATTGAGCTGATTTTTTGTGTTCATCTTATAACTAATGATAATATTATGTCTACAAAAATTCAACTGATTTGAAAACCTCTAATTTATAAAAAAACCTCCTTCGAAAACGACCTTATCATGTGCCATTAGGGCACACGTTAACAGGACCCCATATTAATTCATTCATTCACTTATTACTACCCGTACAAGATAGTAGCATCTATGATAACGTATTTTATATTGAGTCTAGATTCACATGAATTTTGTTATTTGAACACAAAAAATAGCGTTGATTTTGATACACCAAAATAGGGGTGTCAATGGGATGGTTCCAGATCGGAACCTAAAGGTTTAAATCCGGTCCCGTTAATATAAAGCGGTTCCAGATCCTTCCAGTTCTGATTTCGGAAACTCAATTGGTGGTTCCGGATCCGGTATTGCTAAGATCCGCGGGTACTCGATACTCGTTTTTAATTATTATTTTTCACATAAAACCTATTTTTATTTTGTATTTTCGTATTCTATTCAATTAAAAAATTTATTTTATTATGAAATTTGCTATATAATAGTCATTGGTTTCTTTTTTTAATTAAAAAAAGTTAAAAAAATTAAAAAATTATTGTATAATAGTAAATTAAACTATAAAATTATAAAATTTATACGGAATCGGGTACCCGTTGGGTGGATCCGAAATTAAACGGATCCAAAACGGGTTAATCCGAAATTTATCGGATCTACAAAATGAGATCCCAGAACCGCATAAAAAGGTTTCGGTACCGATTCAGTTCCGGGCATTTTGGTACCCATTGACACCTCTACACCAAACCCTTAGTGTCCAATTCAATAGATGACTTTGGGTGAGGACGTTTTGCTCATCATGTAAATCATCCGCATAAAAAATAATAAAGTCAAAATTTCTAATCCATCAAAAGTTGATTTTCTTCTTCATCGTTCATGTTTTCAATCAACATTTGATGAGGTTAGATGTTTTAAAATGAGCTGATTTTTATTTTACATGATAAAGAAGTTCTCTTCACTAAAAATCAGCCATTGAAGTAGACCCGAAGAGTTTGATGTCTCAGAATCAGTGAGCCATTGAAGTAGACCCGAAGAGTTTGATGTCTCAGAATCAGTGTAATAAACGAGGGAAATCTTGTAAATTTTTTTGACCGTTGATATCCACACAGCCAATTTTGATACCTTGTGACCTCATTTTGGTCAAACAAGTTTGACCATCAATTTTGATTTCTAATGACCTCAACTCTATTTGATTAAAATAATATTATTTTTAATTAAAATATATTTTTAAATTTTTTTTAGAAAAAATATTAAATAATTTAATAAAATAAATTTTTTCTTCTTACCCCACCTTCTTCCACCACCACCACCACCACCGTTACCACCATCTCCCCACCTCCACCACCACGTCAACACCATCTTCCCACCTCCACCACCGCCACCCCACTACCTTCATAGAGATCAGAGTGAAAGAGAAAGAGAGAAAGAGAAAGAGAAAGAGAAAGAGA
>MVGT01000173.1:153834-180106 GCA_002174775.1 Macleaya cordata | reverse complement strand
TTTTTTTTTCCTTCCCTTCCCCTTCTTAATTTCTCTCCGGTCATCATTCTCTCCCCACTTTTTTTCTCTCTCTCCTCCCTCTTTCTTTATGATCTTTGTGAAGGCGGTGGGTGGGGTGGTGGAGCGTGGCGGTGGTGGTGACGGTGGTGGTGGGGAAGGTGGGGAATGAAAAAAAATTTATTAAATTTTTATTTTAATACTTTTAATTATTTAATTTTTTTAATAAAAAGTATTTTTTTTAATTAAAAATATATTTTTTTAATGAAATGGGTTGAGGTCATTAGGAATCAATTTTGTTGGTCAAAGGATGAGGGCACAAGGTATCAAAATTGGCTGTGTGGATATCAACCCTCATTTTTTTTTCTGATTTACTAAGGTCATTTTTGTCCTTTCACATATTCGAAGTCACAGATACAAAAAGAAAAAAAAAATCAACCGAAATCCACAAACATTTACACAAAAGGCAAAAAGTAGATGGTGCACTGAAGTACTACTGCGTTCATCTTCTTTAATCATAGTTCGCGTCGCGTGCGCCTTTTTCCCCTCTTCATTTTCGAATAAAAAATAAAAGCTTTTGAGGGTATTTTTTCCAAGAAAAGTTCAAATTTTTGTTTTCCAGTTAAGAAGGTTGGGACAGCCTTGTAATTAATTAGAAAGGAAATCCTATGGAGCAATAATAATCATCTGCGTGCTGGGGCTTATTAATTAGCGGACCCCATCAAATCCATAAAACTCGCATGATCAGTCGCTCATGCATTCCGAGCAATGAGTAGTCGCGTTGTCCTTATGCACCAGTTTTACACAGTATAACATTACTTTACCGATAACCGGTTGGGGTGTTTAAATTGTCCTCGGTATTTGCGCTCGATGTAGAACACACGATCAAGAAGAAAAATGAAAAGGAGCCATTGGATCTTAGGCCCTTCTTGGTACACAGTGCGAAAATTCACTGTTCTTGTAAGTTCTAATTAAAATTCTATAAATTAGAAAAAAATAAATAAAAAATTTTAGATTGTTTATTTTGTAAGCATATTGTAAATCCCACCAAATATTTGTTATTAGATACCCTCATCAATCAAACCGTGAATTTTTGCATTTGCGAATACTCACGGTGTACCAAGCAGGGCCTTAGTATTTACAATTTACATTTTTTTTTTCCTCGGTGTGTACTATGAGAGAGAAACTCTTAAATATAACGTTTACCTCTTAATATTATTATTATTTTTAAATATGTTAATGAGATCAGTAACTCGATGTTAACAGAAGTTGAACTCAGGTCTAAACTGTCAATAACAAGAAATACTATCAATTATGTGGCCTTACAGCCTAAAAATTGCAGCGCGAGACAACGATACGGATCAAGAGTAAATGAAAACAAGAGAGCAGTAGAACTCTTAAGAATTATACAAGTTAAGTTGGGAGTAAGTTTAGAACCCATTACCTCTTTCTAAAAGGGTGATTGAAAGCTAAGGATGTAGCGTGTTTTTTTTATTTTTTATTTTTTGTGGATGTGATTACTTTCTAAATTACTATAATTAATTAGCAATGGTTTAAATCCACCATCAAGATCAGGTGTATGAAAAGCACAAAGAACCAACATAAACAAAAAAAAAAAAAGAAGAGAGAATTGCCAGACACAACACAGCGAGGTGGCCACTAAGTAGGCAAAGAGAATGTGCTAAAAATCGAAGCAGATAACTCCCACTAATAAATAAAAAGAAGACATAATTAATTCATACATAATCAATAGTACTAATTAATAACCAATTACATGGGACAAACGATGCAGTTAAATGTTTAAGTTTAAAGAATTAAGGATTTGCGAATATTCACTATGTACCAAGCATAATTGTAAATGAACTAGTAATTAAGTTGGGATTTGATGTAGGACCTCACTATTATATTTAGGCCAGTTCTGCTTTAAGGATTTTGTTAACACATGATACGTTTTTAGGTTTTGTGTTTTGTTTAGTTTCTCAAGGTTGTCTAAATGGCTGATTTTTTTATATGTATGTTATTTATATTATTTGGATCATATCTAAAAAAAAGTAGCTCAATCGTCACCCCACGGTTCTCAAATAATCTCACACTCCTCGTGATTTGCGTCATTTTTTAATTGACGTAAATACCCTCTTAAATAGCTTTTGCTATTTGCAGTAGGTGTAGCATCACCGATTTTAAAACATGCTAAGTATTTCATATTATTAATGGTTAAATTTTATATTTTTGTAAGTTGGTAGTTTTATCTGTTATTTTATTTTTTTCTGCTCATTCCGACAGAGAATTTGCTTTTGTTTTTTAGAAGGCTTTAAGTAAGTGATTAGATCGATGGGATTAGATGCCCGCGTTAGTATTCCTCGATCGATTGTTTACTACCGGAAGCACCATCTCGTGGGTTGTGATTCTTAATACTGATTGCTAAAAAAAAAAATTTTGCATACAGAATATTTAGAGGGCATTTGGCAACCACTTAAGAAATTATTTTGACTTATATAAGTCAAAAAGTAAAAAAGTTTGTATAGTAACCTTTTTGCAAAGTGATTTTTAGAAACAAAAAAATTGCTTTTTTTTTGGAACAAATTTTTTTTGTTTTTCTACTTCTTAAAAGTTGATTTTTCTCGAGTACCGTGTAACAAATAATAACTCATCATATTTTTAGACTTATAAATCAATATTTTTAGACTTATAAATCAATAGTTACTCGAAGTACTTCTGCTTCTGATTGCCAAACACCCTCTTAACATTTTCGGAGTAAAAAATAACGCTTACATGCGCAAACCAACCAACAGTGACTAAAAATCATCTGGTTGATAAGAATGTGCCACGTGATATATATTTGGACAGCACGCCTACGCTCGGGGTTTACTAAGAATGCCTAGGTGCTAGAACTTATTAACACGAACATGACTACATGGACATCAGATTTTGACCCCAAATAATACCCCTACTTACTTTATTGACTGAACCCCCAATCAAAACACACCCTCAAAATCTATTAATTCCATTCCTACCCCTCAAACCACTTTAAAAAATGAGATGTAATCTTTTGGTGTCAAAAAAGGATGTCAAGCTAGAAAAACTAACACATCATATTCATATGTTTTTGTGATTTCGGAGAAAAATTATTTAATAAAAAGTTGTTGTTGTACAATTAGTAGAAGGCGACTACGTTTAATAACAAAATAAAAATTAGGATTCCATCCTAGGCCGATCTTGGTATGCTATTAATATTTGCATCAATTAAAAATGTTTCAAGTTTGTAGGGGTTGTTGATGATAATCATTGTTATATTTTCATAGTAATTTGTAGTGAACTCACAAATAATGCACTACACCAAAACAGCATTTTTGTCACGTTTATAAATGTAACTAAATTTTTTTGTCACGCTTATATGCGTTATAATTTTGGCGTCATTAATTTGTAATACATGATTTGTCACATTTGTCACGATTATAAACGTCACAAATATAAATTGTAACGATTACTTAGCAAAGAAAATGTGACATTTTCTCCAAATTGTAACAAAAAAATATAAATTGTAACGATTACTTAGCAAAGAAAATGTGACATTTTCTCAAAATTGTAACATTTATAATCGCAATTACACATAGAATCGTGACAAATTAACACATGTCATATATTTGTCACGTTTATAACCGTGACAAATTTTTTAATTTTTTGTTTTTAAAAAAATTAATATTTGGCCCTTTCTAAGATTCCCTGCACCTGCAATAAGCTCCCCTTCCATACATTTAAAGCTACTCACAGACCAACCCAATAAAAATGAAAATCACTACAACTTCTAATTCAAAACATAAATAAACAAAACAAAGAAACAAAAATAATACCGGATCAAAACAATGCTAATTCATTTCCACTAGAAAAGCAAAATGTTTAATTTCTATAAAATGTTCAATTTCTCTTGATCTCTAATGAACAAGATAAACCTAAGTTATCTCCTATACTTGTCAAAGCCAGTTACTACATACATAACTGTCTTCAGAGTGCACTCCCAGTCCTTCAATTTCCATAAAACCAATTCTTATTCTAGGAGAGATGACAACAAACAACAGACACACATTAGATAAATGAAATCAATATAATCCAGACTTAGAAATTGAACAAAAGCCATTTGAAGATGAAGACAATTAATAGAAAAGTTAATAAATAGCAACAATAAATAAGAATAGTTCTCTCAAAACTTACCCAAGCCATTTGAAATGACTTCAAGTCTGCGTGTGAATATCGAACTACTTAATCCTTGTGTTACATAGTTGTTGATTTCAATTTCTCACTACCATGGCACATGGACATGTTCTTTGTAGGTGTTTAAAACATTCATAATATAGTTAGAGGTAGTGCTGTTAACATAGAAATCAGAGTGGATTCTCTATTTTAAGAGTTATTAAATTAATCAAAACATAGTCATAAGTGATGAATAATGGCATGGTTGATATATAAGGTAGTAAGAATACTAGCAATTACGAATGATAAAGGACACATTGTTGATTAATTAAAGAACTCACCCATGTCTAGGAGGACCAATCGTTGCTGCCATGACATGCTTTCAAAACCCAATCTAGAAAATAAGGGAAGAAAAAGAAAGAAAGTCAGCTCAAGTGGCACATTCAACATAGTGGTCATGGAAGAAATTGCATCATGTATTTGGTATAACATGTGACGATCTTCAAAGAGTCAAGATTCATCAAATAGAATGTTCTGGCTAGATCATTTTAGCTAACTGCTCAAATTTTGTTGGTTGATTAAAGTATTGGGAGTTAACAAAAATGATTTAAAGATATCAAGTAGGCATCAAATAGATGAATATAATAGGGGTCTGAAATATAACATACCATTGCATACCATTTTTTCCCCTTCTCACCCTCTTTCTATTTCATTCTTTAAAAAAACTAGGCAGGTCATGTGCAAAATGCAGGTCAACAAACAAGAGAGAGATCCTGCTGACTTAAGACAAGAATCTAAACCCACACCTATGCATATCAAAATACTTAAGTCACTAATATATTTTTAGTCTCAATCTTTTCAAATCTAACTCACATATCACAACTTAAGGCACAAGGGTTGGCCTCATACACATCAATGTTGCAGTAACCAAGTGATTCTTCATAGTTTAATATAAAAGAGAAATAAGTCATTTGAGATTTACAAGAAATCAAAATTGGAATTTGCATCCCTTGAAATTGAGTCAAAATGGATAGTATTCTTATAAGTCATGAATGGGGTTAAAAAGCTTTCAATTTGATACAAAATATAAAGTGGGATCTGAATGTGAATAGACAATTTGATATTAAACATATAAAACAGTTCTTACAGAGTTGTGATATGATCTCAACCAGGTGACTAAGTGTTAAGTCATGTGTGTTTTACCAATAAGACAGTCTACAACCAAACCAAACAGATGCTACAAATTGACTGAGTTCTATGACTAAGTAAGGTGTAGCTGAGTAGGATGCCATGAGTAAGGTGTGACTACACGCAAATACAAATACTTTATTGAAACTAAAACACAAAACATAACCTATTATATTGTTTGTTTGAAATCTACATAACAAAAATGCACATACACACAAAATCTCACAACACATAAATCTCTAATAGTCACCTAATTTAAGCATAACAGTTTATAAAGATATGTCATCACAATTACTTAGTGAGCCCACTAAAATAACATTAGCATTCATGAAATATACAGATAAATATTAGAGAGAGAGAGAAAGAGACCATGTTAATTTGTGAGTTAGTTGTGAGGTTTTCAAAGTAATTAATTAGCTAGAAAACATACATGAGAAAAGAAAGAATCAGGTTTTCAAAGTAATTCATTTATGCAATCTGTGTTTTTCAGGCAGTTGAATTTCCTTAGTCAATTTCTAAGACATTTTCAGCAACTTATATTTTAAAAACCACAAAAGCAAGCTTATCCATCAATGCAAGCAGCATATAAAGTTAAAATAAAGAGTATTGAAAGACAGAGAATAAAAAAACATAGTCACTTTCTCTTCTTCTTTCCTTTACCTTTGACAATGGAAGATATCCAATAGTCCTAGCTTGAAAAAGAAAACTAAACCTTATGTTTTTTTTACTCTTAGGATTGAAATGAATTAAGGCATAAGGAGGTCCTTGATTAGCATGTAATCTCACAAAAAGTAACCTTCCAAAATATATTAGAAAGCACAACCTCAAGTCCATGATATATTATGTCATAAATATGAAAAAGATAACATAAGAGGCAAAGGCAAGATAGTAAAAATATTGAAAACTAAATGTATAATCAGTTTGCCTCCAAAACTAGAAGCATCTGCATAGTTCTAACCAAATACTAAAGGCTATTTATCACCCTCCCCTGCATATAAAATTTTGCACACTACTAAAACTTTCCACATCACACTAAAATAACCATACCTTGCTGCTGCTTGGCCACATACCGCCACAAAGTGAACCATTTGTTCTATGTTTTATAAGTGAAAATAAACAATGTGCAGATACCAAATGAAGCCCTCTGATCAATACAGAAAGTAAACTGACTAGGCAAAATAAACTCATTACTTATGTAGAACAAGCTAGGTCAAAAGTTTCCTATTTGATCATCCCACTAAGGAGGGATTCCTACAAGATAAGAAAAACTTCTTAGTAATAGTATAATATAATAAGTACACTCAACAATTAAAAAGTAGGATTAATTAGTGATAAATACAAGATGAAATATACATCACAGGTAAGTATATATCACCTCACTGAGCTGCTACCATGGTCTTGAGACCATGCTAGCTTTTCTGTTACACAAAAACAGTGAACACAAACCTTAACAATTAAAAGCACCCCCTAAAAACTGATCTTGAGAATATATAAAATATGAACAGATGAAATATAATTAATTTTAAATAACATGAAAAATACCAGTATATTCTCTAAACTACAGGGAGAAGAGATTTTTGGTTGATCTTTAAAGTCAAAATCAAAGCTTCTCAATAGCATCATAAATGTAAAATACCCATAATTTAAATAACATGAAAGAATTGTAATACTCCTGACTTGTGTCTTACCTAGCAAAGAAAAAGAAGGGAAGTTGTTGCTCTCCTTTAATTCGTTTGGCTTGAAAATAAAGTCCAAAAGGCACTACAAATCACTACCCTGCACGCTAAAGTTTACAGCTTCACCTTGTAGAATGTAGAACAATCATATATTGAATTTGGATTCGTAGAAGATGAAGTTATATGGCCAAAATACCTATAGTGAAACTGAATAACCACCACCTTACTAAGGTGCTTAATAGAGATCTAAATTCTATCAGTAGAAGGCTAAGATAATACCTAATCACTTAGAATTTTTCTGGCCATCAGAATCAGAGAGTTGGTTATAGAACAGTATTAGCCAAAAGGAAAAAAAGTTGACCAATTAAGATAACCCGTTTAATCCATATAAAAATGATCCTAGAGATTATGTCATCTATAAATAATGAGTGTGCCTTAACGTCAAATGAATAAGAACTATACATAGTAAGGCTATAGGAAAGTTATATTTTAAGTCTAACCTACTTAAGAATTTAAAGATTCGATTAACAAAAACTCTAGAGCTATTAATGAAACATTTAAAGATTCTGTTAACAAAAATTCCAAAGCTAAGAGCCACCTTAAATACTTTTAATGAAACCCCAAAAAATAAACTCCAACTTCAAGAAATGATAACCTCAATCTTAGAAGAATATTACTTTAGCAATATAAAATATTAACATAGCAGCAAAGGAAAAAAAAGAGAGATTACCATAGAGTAGAGTTCCTCTACGGTGGAATGCAATGCACTTTTCTCTATCACTTTAGGAATATCTCCCTGCAACAGATCTTGAATTTAAAACACAAGAAAAAAACCTATATTTAGGATCAAAATTCTAAGTGACGACAATGATGGGACCAACCGTTCTATTTTGCATTCATAGATTTCAAACCAAAAATCTATGCAATAAGAGAAAAAAAAAGGGAAATAGGAGATAGAGAATACTGCATATACCAGGTTAAGATGAAGGTTTCACCAAAAAATTAAGCCCAAGCGCATTCGTTTAGATAAGATCAACCTTTGTGTTCTGGTTTTCAACATTGATATAGATTCAAGGCCGAAAACGAATCAGAGGTTAAAATCCCTAATTTATCTATTAGAAGAATAAACTATTATGGTTTGTTTCAAGGCTAAAAACAAATCAGAGGTTTGTTTAAACCCAAAATTGAAGGAGATAGAAAAAAGTACTTTATCTGGAAGAAAAAATACTTACCTATTGAAATCAATTTAAGCCCAAATACATTTCTCTGCTTCGGCTTCTAACAGTAGAGAAAGAAATCGAAAAATACCTGCTGCCAGCTGCGTCTCCTCATCTCTTTCAATCTTTCTAAGTCTTCCATTCATTTTCAATATCTTTCTCTTTGTCTCAGTTAGAGGTGGTAGTTCTCGATCTTCCTAAATCTGCTTCCTAAAAGCCAAAAACATGTAAAGAATACATCAATCTCAACAATAACACCATTAAATTGATACAGGGCTTTAGTAAACATAAAACCCTAAACCGATTAGAAAAAATCCCTGTAAATTTTAGATCAGTGAAAAAAACCCTGTAAATCAAAACCCTAGTTCGATTTTGATGCTTCTGAAAATCAGATAGCTAAATCGAAACCCTACTTCAAGAAAGAAGAGAGTTGGGAGAGAAAGAGAGCAGGGAGCGAGGAGCGAGGAGAGCACATAGATCGGAGAGAATGAAAGAGAACATGGAGAACGAGATAGAGTAGAGAGACAGAGAAAGTAGATCGAAAGAGAAGAGGGAGGGATTTGAGAGAAGAGAGATATCGAGAGAAATAAAGTAGGGAGATTTGAAAGAGAGAAGAGAGTTGAGAGATCTCGAGAGAAAGAGGGCAAAGAGAGGGTTACCTGCGATAGTTCAGTAATGGGGTGTGCACGCTGGTGGCGGTGGTGGGATGATTTCTCTAAAATGGTGGTGCGCAGACGGTGGAGGAGAGGGTTTAAAAGAATAAGTTGAGTGTGGGAGAGAATAGTCAAATAGGGTATAATAAGCAGGAGATGAAAAAAACAAGAGGGAGCCAAAATAGTCGGGCGGTCCTGGAATATTTTGGGGTCCACATTTGCTTGTCACGTTTATATGAGTGACAATATTTTTAGCATTAACTTATAGAATTTTTGTAACATTTAGTGGATGATTGTCACGATTATAAACGTGATAACGCTCCTCACGATTATAATCGTGACAAAGCCTCAAAACAATGTGTTACAAAAAGCCCATTTTGGTGTAGTGATAGGTAAAAAAATTTATGAGTATTCGCAGTTTTAAAAATATTTACAGCCATTTTACCTTTTAATTATAGGAACATTGCAAATCAATAAATCAACCTAGAAAGTATACCACCAAAAACTTATAGAAAAGTGCTATTGAGATCGAATGATATGATTTTTGGTGAGGATAATCTCAATAGTGAGAAGAACATCCTCACAAAAATTAATTTTGTGATCATCTTCATGTGGATCTCAAATGCAAGACATTCATTGAGAAAGTCATTAAAGAGGTCAGTAAAAGAGTTCGTGCCTATTCTTATTACAGAGATCTCTAAATATTTGCTACATAAGTAAGTAATTTTAATTCTTCAAGTTTAGGTCTGAAAAATTTGATTGTGAATTTGATATAATTATTATATTCAATATGAATTTTATTTTTATTTTTTTTCTTTTAGTTTATATTTGGTTAAAAAATAAAAACATATATTTAATGTGAATCCCGTCATAATGTTTAGTTCCGTAATTTTATTTATTTTTTGGTAGTGTTATTGTGCAACTTAAAAAGTACATTAAAAATACCTTAGTTTGAAGAAATTGTACCCAAGTCACCATTTTTAAACAAAATATAAAAATAGCACCCTCCCCCAATTTTTGCACAAAATCTTCTGAAAATACCCTCTTAGCTTTTTACTGTCTAGACCCTTTATTCTTCAATCTAGACCTTTTATTTTTCAATCTAGACCCAATTCTAGACCCACATATACATCTAAAATGTAAGGATATTTTGGGGTAAAATAAGAGGTGGGTGCTGTTTTTGTTTTTAGTTTCAAAATGGTGATTTGGATGCAATTTCTCCAAACTAAGGTGTTTTTTTATGTAATTTATCCGAACTCTAAAAAAATATCATAATTTTTTTTAAGCTGGGATCATAGAGATTGTGTATTAAAATGCTGGAGTGTGTTCTCCTCTAGGAAGCACGGACACGGCGAAAGGAAACAGACACGGACACGGCGCGAGTTTTTTTTCCTTAAAATTTTAACTAAAAATAGGACACGACACGAAGACACGATACGGATACGAGACGGATAAGACATAGACACGACACCCTTAGAGGAGTGTCCTTGCTTCTTAGGTTCTCCTTATTCTCCTCAAAAAAAGAAAAAAGAAAAAAAAAAGCGTACGGTCCAAATTTTTTAAGCGGTGTACGGCCCAAAATGACTAGACTAGACTTTACACAAAGAATCAGTTTGATCTATGCTTAAAAAATGCTAGTGTACGGCCCAAAATTCTAGTTTGAATTTCGCTGTTTTCGTGTGAGAGGCCCAAAAGCTGGAGCTTTTTTTTTTTTTTTTTTATATAACTCGCAAGTGGGAAGAGTAAATTCTGTATACTTTTGCACATCGACTTTATCTCACGGTTAATGCTACAGGCATTCCAAAATTTGCACACAAAATCATACCATGGTCTAATTTGGGTCTAATTTAAGTCTAATTTAATCTACATAGATCTAATTAAAATAAAATAATCAGATGTATTAGCAAAGGTGCAAATCCAAAGTGCTTGTAGCATTTTCCTTTTCCTTTATCTCAAAGACTGTTTCAGAAAACAGAGTTTGGAAAACCGTAAAAAATCAATAAAAGCTTTTTATTAGGATGAGGATGAGATTTTCAGCTTGGTCAATTATCTTCATCGGTCATTTATTTTACTTCTTTTTTTTTTTTCAAATCAACAGGACACCAAGGAAGGTTCTGTTAGGATTTTCACCCGTATGCTTAGGATTTACCACAAACAATGACAAGCAAATACTAACACAAAAATAATAGAAAAAATAGATAGAAACACACCACAAACGATTTACGTGGTTCACCACTCTTTGGCTACGTCCACGGCAAAGAACAACTTCTTTCACTAAGATCAAAGAGATTACAAAGCAAGGCATACACTCAACTACTCTCACAAGCTTCTCTCTAGCTTGCATCTCAACTTCTCTCACTACAATATTGCTCTCACACTCTTCTCTCTCTCTCGAGACTCACAACCCTTTTCAAGAGATCTCACACTCTCAATGTTGTTTTTTTGAATGCTTTAGGCTAATGCCCTACTCCTATATTTATAGCATCCAATAGGTACCCCAATCCTAGAAGGAAAAGGGAAACTTAATTAAATATGAAAAAGAAACCCACCTAAAATAAAAGAGAAAGGAAGTTTCTAAAACCCACATAAAATAGAAGTTCCCTCAAATACAAGAGAAAGGAAGTTTCTAAAACTTTGATTGATTTTTTCAAAACTTCACAGGTTCTGCGTAACTTTCCAAATCTTAATGGTACGTGCTTATATGTCTTTTTCTTTTTTTTCTTCTTTTTTAACTGGAAGTGGTGGTGGTGGTCCGTCGTCCCCCTGTAACTACCTATTGACAATTAATGGACGTACTTTTAGGTCTTTGGATACCAACTAACCTCAACCTCTCAAACAAAACAGTAGCAGGACTCTATCAGTAAGTAGGGTCTAAATTTACCAGATTCAAATTAGTTTTTAACAGATATAGTCTAGAACATCAAAAAGAAAAATAAAAAATAAAAATAAACCGATCGAAAAGAGAACAGAAATAGAAAAGGTTCAGTGGGGTTGAAAAGAAACGACTTATACAAAACCAAAATAACCATCTCCACAACATAATTTACAACAATAGTTTGTACACTTGACGTCGGTGAATGTGCCGTAATTAACACACGACCGACCTTATTGTCGAGCTTACTTCAACGTGTCAGGTTCGTGTTATTTGCTTTTTTTTTTTTGTTTGTTTCATTTAACTGAACCAATCCCAACCATGGAACCACTCTTGAGACAAACAATCTCCCAATCTTCATATATATATTCCCTCCTTTTACCTTAATCAAATTATTCTTGTTTTCTATCTTTGACTTTTCATCCCTGGATTTGCAGTTTGGTAGCAGCCGGCCTGGGCTGCATCTCTTTTTAGTTCCACTGCTTTTCCCTGAAAATCAACCAACACCACTTAAATTGGTTTCTTTCTGTGAATAGCTTATTAGCTTCCATAATCGAAGTCAGTCTTACATACAGTATTACCCATGTCTAAAAAACCTGAATACCATGCAGGAAAACAGTATGATTTTGGTGCCTCCCTCCTTAACATGCCCACCATCCCTAAACCTCCCAGTAAATGGCGTTTAGCATTTGCAGTCATCATTTCCTCTCGGGTACTAGTCTCCCTTGCCAAAGAAATCATCGCCAAGAGGAAGAACCAGTTATTCATTCCTGAAATCATAAGCACTACATCGTACACTGCCCTTGATATTCAACTCAGCAACGACAACGCTTGTGAAGCAGTTGATGACCACAGCTATGATGCTGTTGATGATCACGAAAGCTTCACACTGTACAATTAAAAAACCTTAGTGACATCGTTAAGGAGAAGAATTTGCAACTGCTCTCACAATACTTTGGAGGAACTGAAAAACTTGTTAAGGTTCTTGGAACTGACTCAGAGAAAGGAATCAATGGCGATGCTGAAGATACCAACAATCGACGCAATGTTTGTGGTTCCAACACGTATCATTAGCCTCCTCCAAAAGGGATATTCCATTTTGTGGTGGAAGCGCTCAAGGATTTAATCATTGTCATACTCTTGGTCTGTGCCACCCTTTCTCTTGCGTTTGGAATTAAGCAGCACGGGGCAAAAGGAGGGTGGTATGATGGTGGGAGTATATTTGTTGCTGTTTTTCTAGTCGTCGTTGTTTCTGCTGTCAGTAACTTCCGGCAGTCGAGACAGTTCGAGAAATTATCGAAAGTCAGCAATAACATCCAAGTTGAGGTTGTGAGAGATGGGAGAAGACAACCGATATCCATCTTTGATATTGTAGTGGAAGACATTGCGTGTTTAAAGATAGGAGATCAGATTCCAGCTGAAGGGCTCTTCTTGAACGGCCATTCTTTACAAGTGGATGAGTCGAGCATGACAGGAGAGAGCGATCACGTGGAAGTAGATGGGAACAAGAATCCGTTCTTGTTATCCAGGGCCAAGGTAGTTGATGGGCATGGTGTCATGCTTGTTACATCTGTGGGTATGAACACTGGTTGGGGCGCCACAATGAGTTCAATAACCCGTGATTCAGATGAAAGGACCCCATTACAAGATCGGCTCGACAAACTAACTTCCTATATAGGAAAGATCGGTTTGACTGTGGCATTCCTTGTTCTTTTCATCTTGATGGTGCGGTACTTCACAGGGAATACAAAAGATGAGAACGGAAAAAAAGAGTTCAATGGTAGCAAGACAAAGTTCGATGATATAATGAACTCCATGATTCGAATTATTGCTGCAGCAGTTACTATTGTGGTTGTGGCAATCCCAGAAGGTCTCCCGTTGGCTGTCACTCTTATGCTTGCTTACTTCATGAAGAGAACGATGGTTGATCAGGCAATGGTCAGGAAACTCTCAGCAAGTGAGACCATGGGTTCCGCAACCACCATCTGTACTGACAAAACCGGGACTCTTACATTGAACCAGATGAAGGTGACCAAGTTCTGGCTTGGCCAAGAAGCTATAATGGATTATGTGGCCTCTAGAATTGCGCCAAACGTTCTAGAATTGCTCTACCAAGGTGTTGGTCTAAACACTAACAGGTACTGTTTACAAACCAACTTCAGGAGCACTGCCTGAATTTTCTGGTAGACTGAAAATGCAATTCTTTCCTGGGCTGTGTTGGAGTTGGGGATGGACATGGAAGAGCTGAAGTACAATTGCTCCATTCTTCATGTGGTAGCTTTCAACTCGGAGAAGAAAAGAAGTGGTGTTCTGATAAGGAAGACGAATGAGAATACAACACATGTTCACTGGAAAGGAGCTGCAGAGATGATATTAGCTACATGTTCAAATTACTACGACTCTAACGGGATCATCAAGGCCATGAGCAAAGCTGAGAAGAACATGTTTGAGCACATAATTCAAGATATGGCGGCAAAAAGCCTCAATGCTTTTGCCCATAAAGAAATCTCGGAAGAAGAGTTGGAACACAATGAAGAGGGAAAGCCTCATCAGTCGCTAAAAGAAGATAGCCTCACCTTGTTAGGACTAGTTGGTATAAAGGACCCCTGTCGGCCGGGTGTGTACAAAGCTGTGGAAGCTTGCAAAAAAGCTGGAGTAAACATCAAAATGATCACTGGAGACAATGTCTTCACGGCAAGAGCCATTGCCATTGAATGTGGGATACTAAAAGCAGATGAAGAATTAAACACTGGAGCAGTGGTTGAAGGTGTGGAGTTCCGAAACTATACGGAGGAGGAGAGGATGCAGGTGGTGGAAAGAATATGTGTCATGGCACGGTCATCTCCTTTTGACAAGCTCTTGATGGTACAATGTTTGAAAAAGAAAGGTCATGTGGTTTCCGTCACTGGAGATGGAACAAATAATGCACCTGCCCTGAAGGAGGCTGATATTGGTCTTTCTATGGGGACTCAAGGCACAGAAGTGGCAAAGGAGAGTTCAGACATTGTCATCCTGGATGATAACTTCGCTTCTGTGGCAACGGTCTTACAGTGGGGCAGATGTGTTTATAACAACATTCAGAAGTTCATCCAGTTTCAGCTCACTGTGAATGTAGCTGCTCTTGTTATCAACTTCATTGCTGCAGTTTCTGCTGGTGAAGTCCCACTAACAGCTGTTCAATTATTATGGGTGAACCTGATCATGGACACATTGGGTGCTCTTGCTCTAGCCACTGAACGGCCCACCAAGGAGCTAATGGAGAAGCCACCCATTGGGCGAAGAGCACCTCTAATAACCAATGTCATGTGGAGGAATCTTATTGCTCAGGCTCTATATCAGATTGCAGTCCTCTTGGTCCTACAGTTCAGGCGTGAGTCTATCTTCAACGTGGATGATAAGGTTAAGGACACTCTGATCTTTAATACTTTTGTTCTCTGTCAAATATTTAATGAGTTCAATGCAAGGAAGCTGGAGAAGAGGAATGTATTCAAGGGAATACACAAGAACAGATTATTTCTAGGGATCGTGGGGTTCACTATTGTTCTTCAGGTGGTCATGGTAGAAGTTCTTAAAAAGTTTGCTGACACAGAGAAATTGAATTTGGTGCAATGGATTGCATGCATAGGAATTGCGTCTGTATCGTGGTCGATTAGTTGGTTTGTCAAGTACATACCCATTCCTGAGAAACCACTTTTCAGTTATTTGCACTGCTAAAGCTTCTCAAGTTTCTTTTGATTGGGTGAGTTGTCAAGTATATACCTGTTTCTTATAAACAGTTTTTTACAGCGAGAAAGCTTCTGAAGTGTTTTTCGCCCTTGAGAAACACTTGAGAAGCTTTATCACTGTATAGTACTTCTCTTTCTTTTTTTATCACTTTTATCGCTGTAAAAGGCTGAGAAGTGGTTTATCAGAAACACGTATATAATTGACAACCCACCCAATCAGCTTCTTGAGTAAGTATTTACTTGAAAACTGATACGTGTTTTATCAGAAACATATAACGCTTCTGAAGTGTCTATGGTGCATGTTAAATAGGGATTATATATTTTTCACTGTTTTCTCTTTTTTTTTTACTTTTAGTTGGTAGATTAGAAACTTTAGATTTGTAACTTATTTATGTCACTATCCATTCGTGTACTACATTCTTTCAGGGCTATTTGTTTATATTCTGTTCTAGAATGATGACTTCAACAGGGTGTGCTTAATTTGCATTGTGTATCTTCTTTTTTTATTGCTCAGTTGTGCATTATAGTTTTAGAATTTAACAGCACTGTTACCCTAAAGCCACAAGTGGCAGTAAACATGGAAAAACAGAACTGACCAAATTAACTTAAAAATCACAAATACAAACTTTATACATTTCAGCTCTAAAGAGTGAGAACTAAACAAGAATAATTAACTTCAACAGCACAGTGATCATTTATATCACCACACTCATTATTAACTTCATAAATTCGAGGGGGGGTAAAGCTCAAAACTCAATATGAAGTTAGCAGCGCCTCAAAATCGGATTAGAGAAGAGACTAAATTGGATAAAAATCTTTATCAACCAATGCCAACAAGTCCAAAAATAAAACCAAAAACAAATTGAGGAAATTCTGAAATTTGGAAACAGCCCTAATAAACAGTAAAGACTGAAACAAGTTACCATTAAATTGTGTTCATAAAGATAAAATTGATTGTTCAGTTTTGCAGTACAAATGTTGAATGCTAATAGTAATAGAGTAAGGTAATTTACTCATTTTTTTTATCGATTCAAGCACATTTTTTGCATTCAGAAAATCTCTCTAAAGTAACTTTATATCAAATTTATGGTTTTGAGCAGTAGCAAATAATCAATTCATCATAAACAAAACGCTCATGGGTGCCAACTTCATAGTTGATTATACCTAGCTTGGAAAAACTCGATAATGGCAGTAATTCTTGCAAAGAACACTTAATATTTTCCTTAATTGAATTATTAGTTTAATCTAGTTTGGGAATTAAAAATGGTTAGGCATTAAAGAGATCATCCAAGAAAAGCCATTATTCTAAAACATTTATCCAAAACATCTATTTGAGTTAAATCTACAGATCAAAATCATATAAGGGTCGAACTTTACCTTAAAATTGAAAACTGGCAGTAGTAAAAACATCCCCAAGACTTCTTCCACGGCTTTATCAATCTGGTTTATAACTGTTGGTCTTCTTTCACAGCTTTTTTTTCATGTTTGGATGTTCATTCGCGTATGATGAGTGTACCTGATAAACCCTAATCCCCTTTCTCTACCACATCTGCAGTTGCAGAACTTCAATCATAAAACTGGAAGAGCCGAAAGACGAGAAGTTCTATAATTGACTAACTAAACCGTCTTTGTCGTCCGAAAGGAACTGTCCAATTTTAACGTTTTTAAATGAAATAACGGTCATTATACCAAATATCAGAGAATTAGGGGACTATTTCTTTAGCTAGTATTATAATCTTCCACTCCACTTACACCTGTCGATAGGGGATCTCTAAAGAGATTATGAAGAGAAATTTAGTTTTAGTTGTGGGGAACCGAATTGAATTGGAATCGATTTTTCTAGTCTGGTTCCAGAATTTCAACATCCTAACCAGAACCGCTAGAAACCTAAAGCGTTAGCATTTTAACGGGCTCCAGTACTGGGTACTTGGATATTCAATAAAATGGAACCAAACAGGTAGGAATCGGAACAGGCTCACAAAAAAATTTTCCACAAAATTTAAAATTTATGAAATTGGAATGGATACACAAGAGAACTGAAATCGATTATCTGTTCCCATTTCATCTATTTGAGTATTGGAACCGGAACCAACTTGTTTAATAGGTTTTGACTCCAGGTAGTTCAATAATGGAACCGTAACCGACCCCTTGGCACCCCTACTTCTAGCCTTCTAGGTACTGATACTCGAAAAAGGACCATGCTACTCCTATTGAGCCCTACGACAGCAGTTACACGCTACAACAAAGAGCATTCACTGGGCACAAATCAATTTGCAATGAGCGCAAATCATGAGAGGCTTGTGGAATTCACACACCACTGTGGGATGGCTCATGCTGTAGGTTTAGCATTATACCTTGAAAAACACACGATTACAATCATTGGCACATGCAAGTTTCAACTACCATTAACGAACTACTAACTAGTAACACAAATCTCAAATCCTCCAACTCGACTCCAGAATTTACTCAACAGTGGCTAGTAGGCAGCAACCTACAACACTTCCCGCCTCTTTTTTATTTGAATCCCGATTAATAATAATCGAGACAGGATGCTCCAGCAAACAAATTTTCTTTTGACAACATAACCCGAATTTTGAAAACAGTCCAATGAAGAAGATTTGAAGATTCGGATGCGCATTCTGCAGGGTTCGATTCGATTTTTAAACCCAGCAAGCAGCAGTTTTCGATCTGGAGGAGCTATTAGGACCGAACACAAATTTTTGTAACAAAGTAAGAACTGCAGTTTAAACTTTCACATAACAATTTCTTTTGAGGTCATGTAATGAATTGTGTTTGATCTTTCAAACAAAGTGTGTTTTGTAACTTATATTTGTTCAGAAATGTGTACATTAGAAGAGAACTTCCAAACATTTTTATTTCTTGATGACTAGCTTCAATTCCCTCAACTTTCAAAGTTTCATTTTTCATGTAGTGCCTGTAAAATTTTATCACTTAGGTTCTACATGAATTAGTGCCTTAAAGACGAAAGCTCAAGGGATGAAACTGTCAATTTCTATAGTATATAGTAGAGATAAATACATTAAGGCCGTAATTGGTACACCGTTGTGATTCGAATCATGCAAAAATTTTCGCATCCTTAAAGCAAATTTCTGCACGTCCAAATTTACGGTTGCTTGGTAGCAACAGTAAATATCTGCTATTATAAACTAGCAGAAGGAAAATACAAATTCACACCACTTCAAACTTTTCTTCTTTTTTTTTTCTGAAGAAAACACTTTTAACTATTTTCATGTGCAGAGTTTTCTTCTAAAGTTCAAGCTTTTGATCTCCTCAGTTTATGGGATTCTACAGACCATTCAATCGTTGAAAAAGAACCAAACTCCCAATATAGCATTTCACTTAAAAGGAGGGAGATGCCATTTTTCGGAGGAAGCGATCGGAAAGTGATTCTCCTGGAGAGGAAAACGTTCGAGATCTCATTCACATGAAAGGGTAACAAGGAATTCCTCAAGATCTGCGAAAGAGGTAAAGGATACTCTGCGTGGTTGGATCTGGAAGAAGAGGTATCCTCTTGGTTGGGGTTGGTGCTGAGCGAGACCTCTTCGAGGCCAGAGAAGAAGAGATGGACTAAGAGGGCTGGTAGCCACTCTTTCCTTGCGGAAAGACTTCATAATGGTAAGGTTGAGTTCCTCAAGGTTTCCCACTTAGGAGGTGGTCATGCAGCTAAGGCTTCTTTCCTCTGTATTCCGGGAGGGGAGAGAGGAGACTGCTGGGGAGCCCTGGTTGAGACCCTTATCTCCATGGGAGGGGTGAAGAAACGGATGAGACCAGTTAAGGCCCCAAGAGCCCAAGATTTTCCTACTTTGGGTGACCTCCGAAAACCTTCATTGGTGCTTAATCAAAAGTCTAAGGAAACCTTCTCTGATATCGTAAAGAAGTCTACGAGTTCTCTTGACTCCCTGAAGACGAGAGGTCTAGTTTGCAAGATCCAACTTCCTACCCAGAGGTGGGGGTGGGTCGCAGATAAAGTAAGGAAATGCTTGAACATAGGAACCAAAATCTTCCTGAAAGAAATCATAAGAGGTTTGGCCTCATTTGTGATTGATTCAGAGGATGAGGCCTGCAAGTTTTACATGCAAAGGAAATGGAGTTTTGGCAAAATAGATATCGTGATCTCTAAATGGACGGAGGGGTTCCATAAATTTGACTCCAAAGTTTCCTATGAAAAACTGCACTGGTTGAAGGTGAGGGGAATCCCACTCAACTTATGGAGTGAGGAGACCTGGGAGTTGGTTGGAAACAAATACGGATCTCTGAGAACAGTAGATTCGAAAATAATAGACAAATCCAGAATCAACTTCGGTTTGATCCAAGTAGATGGGAATATTGAATCGATTCCAGTAGGATTTTTACTTAACACCAAAGGGGATAGCTGCTGAGTCTCACTGGAATGGGTAGTCGATAAGGACGGTGGCTCTCCCAGAAAATTCCCGTTAACCCAGGCCACCAGCATGTGGTCCGATATGGCAGACAGAGCTATTATCGGAGGGACTAAGATCCAATCAAATTCCAACAATGGCAGTACGGCGCCAAGAGGACAGGTGTCGGGTCATTTGAATAGACAGAACAATTGGGAGGGAAATTTGAATCACACTTATCCCTTATCTAATAACGGGAAAGGGGTGCGACACAAAACTTGGAAAACAGGTCGTTGGGCCATAGATAGAGATGTTATAAAAGGAAATTTTAAATTGAAGCCCACTAAATATTCCAAGGAAAGGTAGACAGAGAGAAAAAAAACAACCTCCTGTAGGAGGCCCTAGTAAAATCACGGAGAGGAGTGATACTGAAGAAGCCCAACCAAGCCCGAAAACCACGATAGAAGATGAGGACTCAGTTATGTTTTTGAACTCCATTGATAATGAGAGCAGTGAGAATGACCGCAGATTGCGAGATTGTCCCAGATTCGGTGAACGGCTTGAACGAACCAGGAATGAAAGACATTGATAGAGATGACCTGCGATCCGTCCTCGATTTGGGAGCGCCAGTTGATGTCCTCAAACTAGTTTTAGGGACAATTATGGACAAATTGGGGGCCATGTCCCGTAAAGAAGGTGTTACAGAGGAAATAGTTAAAGAGCTAATTGAGTTGTTTTATCAATTCTGTACGCATATGGGGGTCTTATGTTCAGAATATGAAGCTAAATTTAAATTCATTTTGAACAAAATTGTTCGTCGACACCAGGAGAGGGTTATCGGGGTAGACAATGTAGAGAATGAGGTTTTGTCAGAGACAAAGAGGAGGGCAATGTGGATATTGATGGATATTAAAATCCTAACATAGAACGTAAGAGGTTTAAATAGTCTAAATAAAATTGTGGTTGTTAAGGATATTATCCAGAAGAAGAAAATCTATTGTTGCATGCTCCAGGAAACCAAGATGGTGAAGGTGAGTAGATGGTTTGTGAGACAACTGTGGGGGGATGATAATTTTAAATGGAGAGCCATTCCCTCAGAAGGTAAATCTAGAGGTTTGATTATGATATGGGATTGTAACAAACTAAAAATGGAAAATGATTTAATAGGTTTGTACTCAATCTCCATCAGATTTCAAATGTTAGCAGATAACTTCAGATGGGTATTAACCTCTATGTACTCACCCAATGATTACCTAGAAAGGAAGGATTTCTAGAGTGAATTGGACAATGTCAAAGCATGGAGTCAAGATGCTTGGTTATTTTCGATCAAAAGCTGTTTGGTATGGTATTCCTCTGCTAGTTAGGATACCTATGGCCTTGTTTGTCCATACAAACTACCACTACCACAGCTGTGGTAATTTGCATTCTGCAAATTTTCCTTGCATACCAAGCAGGGCCTTAATTTTTTATCTGCTTTTAGTATCCCAGACACATTAATTCAATGGCAATGGCTCTTTGCCGTGAAAACATTGTCTCCAGCAGTGATCATCAACAACATCACAGGTCGGCGGTATGTTGTGGCTGAATTGAATATCATGGGTAGTGTACGATATGCATGGTGTACGTGCGTATAGTGGCGGATCTAGTAAGGAGGAAGGGTAGTCAATTTACCACCCCTGTTTTCAAGTTTTGGTTGTAAGATACTTGAAACTTGGCCACCCTAATTTTCTATGAAAATTTGATAGTAGTGTGTGACACTTTTACTCTTTAGTCACTCTTTGTGCTAAGTGCTAACCTAAGTATTTATCTTTCTATTATTGCACTATTTGTGACTTTTTAAATAATTAATTATTTTTTTATTGGCAACAATGACCCAATTGTGAATAAAGATTTTCCTTTATTACCCAATTTTTTCCTCTTCTTTCCTCTTTCCCTCCATGCGTCCATCAACCAATCAACAACAAAATTAACCCATAATCTAAAAGTGGAACTTTAAACGGTTTGATGAAGGAAGAAATACATACTAATTTGAAAAGAGGGCGAACAAAATAGCTCTTTATATAGATTAGTCTCTCTTTACAAATTTTAGGATATGGCTTTGTAAAATACATAGGATTTACAAGTAAAACCCAATGAGGATAATTTGTAAAAATCTTTTGTTAGAATTAAGAAGTGAGTTCTTTCTGAATTCCTCTTTGCATTGTGTGTGTGTATATATTATACTACTGCCGCTCAACTCTTAAGTCAACGATGATCCGGTCAACGTTGTCGCCAAAGAAATCGTAGCCTAGAGGAAGAACCAGTTATTCTTTCCCGTTAGGGTTTGGGTATTCCAGTCATTTAGCTCGTGGAAATTAATTGTCCATTCTTCCCACACACACTTCGCGCGCGTGGATTGAATGTTCAAACGCACTACGCGCGTTTCCCTCATGCGCGCTTCGCACGCACCCACACACGCGCCCTTAGATCCACTCCATCGTCAAGTGTAAATCAGGTGTAAATAAATAACTATGGCCACATGACACGCCCGATATTTTATAAAAGAAAATAAGGTTATTTTGATCATTTATGTAATAAAGTTGTTAAATGGTATAAGGGTATTAAAAAATAAAATACGGTTATTTTGGTCATTTACTACTACGGGACACATCCGAAATTTTAGAAGCTTAAGGGCGTTTTTATCTTTGAAAGAAATATAAGTTGTTGTCGTTATAAGAAATAATCTTGTTGTGTTAGAAACAATTAATTTATCGAAAGAGGACAGAATTGACCCCCGTCCTCAATTGTATTATAGACTAGGTATATCGTATTATAGACTAGGTATATCGTCGTGCCTCCGACACGGCTCAAAACCTTGTCCATCCTCCTCACACATGCTTCGCGCATGTGGTTTGGATGTTCAAACATGCTACGCATGTTTATCCTACGCACGTTTCGTGCACACCCACACACGCGCCTTTGGATCAACTCCACCCGACTCCACCGTCAAGTGTAAATCAGGTGTAAATAAATAACTATGGTCACATGACACGTCTGGTATTTCGTAAAAGAAAATGAGGTTATTTTGGTCATTTATATAATAAAGTTGTTAAAGGGTATAAGAGTATTAAAAAATAAAATAAAGCTAATTTGGTCATTTACTACTACGGGATACATCCGACATTTTAGAAGCTTAAGGGTATTTTTGTCTTTAAAAGAAATATAGCTTGGTGTCGTTATAATAAATAACCTAGTTGTGTTAGATACAATTAAATTATCGAAAGAGGACAAAATTGACCCCATCCTCAATTGTATTATAGAAGACTATGACCATTTGTTTTGTACGGCTGCTGGTCTGCCGGACAAATGGCCGAGGACTCCATGTAAGAGAGAATTCATAGTCGTGTGAGAAATTGCATCTGGAAATCTGTTCATGAACCGAATCTATCAGCATGTTTGTTAATTAATTGTTCAACGATTCAAACTCCAACAAGACTAAAAAGTTGTCCTTTTTTTAGGGATTTACCTTTCAGTTTTTAACACTTGGATTTATTATTATCCAAGACTCGAGTGGGCTAACAGGATATCTCCATGTGGCAAAAAATTGGGATTTAAACCATTATATAGTAATTAATTACTGTTTAGTATTTGATAATTTTAAAATATGTGTTTCATCCTAAATGGTAGTTAGTCAAACATTTGTATTGTAAGTGACAATAATACCCTTATTTTGTAACCAAACCAAATATTCTCCACTACAATTCCTATTTTTTCTATCATATTCTCTTAACCGAACAAAATATTCTTTGGCTACAATTTCTAATTTTTCTTAATTTTGTAAAATTATATATTAAAACTAGATGGACGCTTCGGATGTCATCGAAATTCAAAAAATATTAAAACTAGGGATTGAGATTTATATCACATGGGTAATAATCATACGCGTGAAAATCAGAATAAAAATTTATAATAACTTGTCCACAATTATGAAGAAGATAGGGATGATTAGAATTCCTAAAAATAAGGAATTTATAGTTATTACATTGATTTTTTAAACTGTTTCAGAAGTTTTGAAACAGTTACAAAAGGGTAATAAAGGAAATTTAACTTATAGAAAATAGTTCACGGTGGACTAAATCAATATTTTAAAAAGTTTAAAACACTAACAACTATTTTTTAAAATGATCACGAGATCTTTTGTGTATTTTAAAAATATCAAATATAAACACTAATTATTTTTTCCCTATGGGGGTTTTAACTAATTTTATGTCTAATATATTATGTAACTTTTATAAATGATACCAATTTGTTAATTTTGATAGGAAACTTAATCACTTGATCGATACCACTAGTATACTTGTATTTATTAGAACTCTACATCCCACAAGGGCCACAACAAGTGATTCTCACTTTGCGTTTTGGTTATTTAAGCTTGGATCTTGTGATTTTGCTAAGCAAAAATATATCTATACTATTAGTAAAGAGAATGGGTTTTTTTAGGGCTTTTTACTTTTGATGTCCTTGAAAAAATTATTTTTTTTGTTAAAGTTTAACTTTACTCTAGAAGGGTATAACAGTCATCTTTTGCCCTTGAAAAAAGGATAAATTAGTAATTTTATTCTCTATTAAATCTCTTCAATGATTTTCTCTCACTTTCTCTCTTCCTAAACTATATCCCTAAAATCTCTCCGTAACTACCTACTCAATTTTCACAAATATTTTAGTCTTTTCTTATTCTCTCCCTCTACAAAACGAATGTAAGGAATAAGCCCGGTATGAGGAATACGTACAACGCACGTGCACAACGCTTATTTTTGTTAATATATTAGTCCCTTGTCCATCGGCATATTTAATACATTCATTGTTTACAAGCGTTGTGCACGTGTTTCTTACACTGGGTTTATTTTTTACACTAGTTTTGTGATAAACTATTAATGCAATTAATTATAAAAAAACTAAAAAAATGCAAATATCCATTGCACTGATTGAAATGTGAAAATTGAGTAGGTAGTTACGGAGAGATTTTAGGGATAGTTTAGGGAGACAGAAAGTGAGAGAAAATCATGGAAGAGATTTAATTTCCTTTATAAAAGTGAAATAGTTATGTTTTGGTGAGAATAAAATTACTAATTTATCCTTTTTTTAGGGGCAAAAGATGACCATTATACCCTTTAAAAGTAAAGTTAAACTTTAACAAAAAATAATTTTTTCAAGGACACCAAAAGTAAAAAGCCCCAAAAAACCCCATTCTCTTAACTAATAGTATAGATAATGTGCTAAGTTATGTCATGAGATTATTAGATGGTATAAGAGGAGAGCAGATCTTCTGTTCTTATGTGCACTTTGTGTGCCAATGTTTATTTTAGCTTGTCGGGCCTACATGGAGGCAAACTAATGGCTAAATTTTTTTTGTAAGATTATTTTATTCGCCATATAGATCATTCTCATAAAAAACTAATTTATTCTAAATTATCTAATGCTATCAAAAGTAGATTGAAAAATAAATCGTTCATTTTTACTTTTATTTTTTTTTTCCAGAAAAGAGAATAATCTTACAAAATAATCAGTCGTTGGTTCGAATCAAATCAACGTAGACTTATAAACGGCACTAACAAATAGAGACAGAGAATCGATAAGCGTAAGGACGCAATGTGTAGCCTGCGCAGATGTGTTGCCCGTCCCTATCAAAGTCACGATCCTTTGGTTGATCTCGTCAAAAACTTTAATCCTAAGTCATGTAAGTCGGATCAATTCGATGAGTTAACCTCATGGTTTGGTAATCGAAACCCTATAGAAATTTCCTATTTTAAATTCTCCCGTGGATTTTCATCCAACATCCAACGTTTCCTAAACTACTCTAACTGATCGCTGTTTACACCATACTAAAAACGTATATTCTATGTGATTTTTGAAGATTTATTTTGGGAAATGAGTTAGAGGACGACCGTGAAAATTTAAAAAAAAAAAAACTGACTTTGTGACTTTAAAGTTCCAAAAAATACACGTTAATACATATTTTGTATATTTGTAAGCCTGATACACAGCGAAAAATTCAACAAAATACGCATTAAATAATGCATCAAAATTATATTCATACCTAAAGAGCTGGAGAGTACACTACAAGAAATATGACCTTTAGCGGGGGGTCAAAAGCCGCCGGTAAAATATATAATTTGGCTGGTAAAAGTTTTAACGGCGGCCAGCTCCGGCCGTCGGATTGGTCGCTGAAGGCCTCATCGCTAAATATGTTAACGACGAAAAGATGGCCGCCGGTAAATAAAATTACCATTAGCGACGGGTTTGGCCGCCGCTAAAGGGGTTCATATTTTGGTCAACCACAACTTAAACTGACCAAAATGTTGGTCGACCAATTAAAATACCGACGGACAAAAGCCGCC
>MVGT01000173.1:103743-148880 GCA_002174775.1 Macleaya cordata | reverse complement strand
CTTTGAATCATCTCCATATGCGGCCCATATAGGGACCACGTCAAAATCATGTCTAAATAACATGAAACTGGTAATGACACGAGGCCACAACACTTAGCTCGGTACTAGAGCACATGCATGCATCCTTGGTCATGACACAATGAATGTTGGCACTAGGCACGACACTTCACACGGTACATGTGCATGACACTGATCATAGTACGGTGAATGCTGGCATTGGGTGTTGGTCATGTCGTGACATTTAGAACGATACCGGGGCGGGCACAACCTTGGTAATGGCATTGTGAACGTTGGCACTATGTACGACACTTCACACGGTCCAATGACATGACACTGATTACGACACAGGACATGGCACTCGAAACAGTACGTTACAAGGGCAAGATACATGCAGTTTATGGCATGGCAAATATATGTTGGTATTGGGAACGGGGAATGGCTAGGCACTGTACAAGGATATGGTTATAAATTTTGTCGAATTAGCGAGGGTCACTAGAATGGCCGGTAAATGTATAAAACATTTAACTGGGGCAAAAGAAACCGCCGCTAATACACCCTTTAGTGGCGGTTCAACAAACAGCCTTCGGTAATGGGTTTGTAGATTTAGCGGGGGTCAAGAGGCCGCCGGTAATGGATTTGTAGATTTAGCGGGGGTCAAGAAGCCGCCGGTAAAAGATATAAAAATTTAGCGGTGGTCTAATAAATGGCGGTATAGGTACCTTTAGTGGCGGCCAGAAATATTGGTCGCTATATGTGGACATTTACCGGTGCATGTTCATGATTCGTCGGTAATAATTTGGCGCGAAATATTTCCGCAAAAAATTCACATCTACAGCGACGAAAATTCTTTGGCCGCCGGTAAAAAGTCACATTTAGCGATGAAATTTTGATGGCCGCCGGTAAAGGTTATCTATAGCGTCCAATTTACTGGCCGCCGGTAAAATTATGGCCGCTAAAATCCACTTTTCTTGTAGTGGTAGTTCCTTTCAAGAAAAGATTTGGTAGAATACTTATTTTCATTTGGTTTCAGCTAGAATTGTTGAAAGAAGAAAGCTTCTTTGATTCAAGTAGCTAGCTTACTCAATTTACAGGTGAATTTTTTTTTTAATTATTATTATTTATTCGTGTATTCAATAGCTTTTTTTCATTGTCTTTGATTGGATGCTCTAACCATTTTATTAAGAGTAATTAAGTTTTCACATTAATGAACTTATTATCCATAAAGATTTGTTAAACTACGGAGAAGTTGTTGATGGATTAGATTTTGGATAGGGTATTGGTGAATTAGCTTCGAGGACAGTAGGATATATATAGCATTGGTGTTTATCCGATCCCTTTAATAATTAAATAGTGCCAGCTTAATCCAAAAGCTTGACAATCTAAATAAATACAAGTTACTAGGAAATTATATATGTAATTATATATAGAGGGAGGTTATTGCACCCCCTCTTAGAACGCCCACTTATAACGCCCCTTCCTGTGGAGCCCAAATGCGATGTATTTAGGGACTGATTTTTTTATGGGATGTTTTTCTAACTATGTATATCATCATATTAAAAAATCAGTTCGTTCTAAAACTTTTAACCCCTTAAATTACTTCTTAAAACTTGGTAACTACTTGAGGGGTCAAATTGTTACCAAATAGTTACTAATTTTTAAAGGTTAATTTAAAGGGGTTAGAAGTTTTATAACGAACTGATTTTTTAATATGATGATATACATAGTTAGAAAAGCATCTCATAAAAAAATTAGCCCTTGGATGCATCGTATGTGGGCCCTACAGGAGGGGCGTTATAAGGGAGCGTTCTAAGAGGGGGTGCAATAACCTCCCTCTTATATATATTAGTCTGTAATGCTAAAAACCATTAATTGAAAAGTTATTTCTTCGTACGTCATGGCCTCTTATTCAATTTATGTTAGTTTATATTAATATTCTTCCTTCTTTAGTAATAGTTTGTCTAGATGAGAGATTTTAAGTAGGAATTTTGTAGAGACCAGTGATTTAGTGGAAGACTAGTTAAATTTATAACTAGGTTTTAAACTAAATTTCTAGTCCCTACAAAATTCCTATTTAAAATCTCCATTAAAACAAACCATAATCTTATTTTTTAAAGTAACAAATACCTAATCCTACGTGCAACTGTTCTAAATAAAAACTCATGTATTAGTTTGTACAAAAAACTTGGTTTAATTTTTTGATTCTGTTGTTTTTAACGTACGATCGAATCTTAAAACTTTTAGGATGATGTCCTTGTCTTTTAGCTGTGATGTCATTTTATAATGACAAAAAAAAAAAGAAGAAGAAAGACTTACAATATGCTAGTCGTGGGTCGTACTCGTACCAGCAGCAGGTGTTGTGCATGCATTGTGCATGTTTTATGACAAACACGTGAAATTAACTTGTACTCATTAATAAGTACGTGATGGTTGTGAAAATGCAGGTCTAAAATTTTTAGATTTTGTTACACATGATAAGCTTTTCGGTTTTGTATTTTGTTTAGATTCTTAAAGTTGTCCAAATGAGCTAATTTTTTTATGTGTATATTATTTATACTATTTGGATCATATCTAAAAAAATCAGCTCAATCGAAGTCCTATAGCACCCTATAGCATCACAAATACTTAATTTAGACTTTAATAGTATGAATGGACGGCTGACATTTAAAGTGATTTATTTAGAGGGTTAGATATCTCCGATTGAACTGATTTTTTGTTGACATCTTATAAATAATGATAATAGTATGTTTACAAAAATTCAGCTGATTTGAAGACCCCTAACTTGCAAAAAGATCCCTTCAAAAATAACCTTATCGTGTGCCCTAAGGGCACGCGTTAACAAGACCTAAAATTTTTATTTCTTTTTGGGTTTTGTTAACATTTAACTAACAGGAAATAGAGTACTTTTACTTTGGAAACTGTATTTTTTTTTTTTGGAAATCCCCCAACAGTCTAACAATATTTTTCTTCCAATAGTGCCCTTCATAATTACTGCCCTTTAGATACGTCATCCGTTTCATCTTATATGCCACACAATCCCATCTAAAACCGATGGCTCCCATTAAATACTCTCCTCCACTTACGTAAATTCAAAAATGATTGATAATTGTGAGGCTGTGGTTTATGGTGATGGATGATGATCAGGATCAATCTGGTGATAAATGATCAGAGCCGGATCTGAGAGAAAATAGTGAAGGCGGTCGCCTAGGGCCCCCAAATTTTGAGGGCCCCCAAATTTTTAACTACGTTATTATATAGTTATGTATATAAATTCTACGAAAAAAATTATACATATATACAACTTTGAGAAATTACACTTTTAGAAATGGGGAGGGATATTGCACCACTTGTTTTTAAGGGGACAACATAGAGATGATGCAAGAGCTAATTTTCGATGAGGGTGTTCTCTTCACTATGTATATTATCATATATATCTGAAAATCAGTCCATTCTAGAACTTCTAACCCTTTCAAATCAAATCGTAATAAATAGGCAAAATTTAGGCATTTTTCTTCACCATTGATTTTTTCGATGTACTTTTCATAAGTTTCTAGAATGGGCTAATTCTTGGATATGATGATCTGTATAATGAGGAAAATATCTTCACCGAAAATTAGCCCTTGGATCATCTCCTTATGTGCACCACTTTTTTCCCAAAAAATAAGTGGTGCAATAGTGGCGCAATAATATAGTTCAATATCTCTCCCCTTTAGAGATACCAATAAAAATTACTTTATAAATTACATAAAGATAATACCCATAATTAAATAAATGGCACTTGAAGAAATAACCTACCAAAACCTCACAAGCCTCTTACTAAAACTAACACTTTCTTTTTTTTCCTCTCTCACCAAATGTGCACCCCTTTCAGAAGAAAAAAAACCCTAATAGTAGAAAGCCAAAAACCTGCTCTATTTCATATTGGATTAAATCATGTCATCTCTGATTTTTTTACAATACCAATTCAAGAAACTGAATTCATAAGAAGGATTACCCAAATGTATGTATTGCTTATAGAATGTTATTGACTATATATACAAGTTACAATTGCCTTTGCAGAAAGAGATTTTTCAAAGTTGAAGTTGATCAAGTCTTATCATTGGTCAACCATGTCACAAGAAAGATTGAAAGAATTAGCTAATTTATCTATTGAAANCCTTTGAATGGTGTTATACCATCCCCGATTGTATTTCAGATGTGGTCCTTGAGGATGCATCTGATTCTTTTATTGTTGATTAATGAATGATCTTTCTCCCTCAAAAAAAAAAAATTTGCTGCAGGGACGTTGAAGTTTTTGCTCCTATGTGAGACTACCTACTATTTTATTATCTTTATTTCAATTGTTTTCAATTTTTTTCCGCAAGTGCGACATCAGTTTAGTTAGTAAAATTTGTTGTTGTTGATAGTGCAGTCCTAAAATTAAATTCAGTTTACATTGGATAAATACAAAATATTAGACGGCGTGCATAATCTACATCATATGAGTACTATATATTATCAATAGTTGATCCTCGGACTTTTGCAAATCGATTGGCGGTTTCGTCTCTTCCTTCTCTCCATCAGTTAGGTGATGTATTCTCTGCCAGTTAGAGATAATTTATGTCGTACTTTTTTACTTGTACTTATATGTGGACAAGTCTCATAAAAAAATTGAATTATATATATATATATATATATATATATATATGACTAATATTTATGTGGGCCGCCTAGGAGCCTGTGTATTCCGTGTGTTGAAAAAAACGGTGATGTTACACTTACTGCAAATTCTGTCTATTTCTATCACACATTACAGACTTCATTGACCATTTCTCTATTTATTGGTATTTTTCTATATTGGATATTTGGATGCATATTCTAATTATTGTTTCCAAGTTGTCTACACGTGGCTTGCATGCAAGTGATGGAATACTGCAACATCATCTTTATTCTACTTCCACCGGCCATGTTTTTTGCTAGACGTACACATTAGTTATTCTTACACCTCACTTACACAGGTCTATAAAGGTCTACAAAAGATAATTAAAAGGTTGACTTTTCTTGTTATGATGAACTTATGACTGTAGAGATCATTCTCACAAAAAAAAATTAGATCATTCAAAAAAATTTAGCCACGTCAAAATTAATTGAAAATTGACGATAAAATACGTAAACAGTTCAAAAAAGTTACAATTTAAATCAGTTTTGTATACTAGCTAGTAATATTTTTATTAGAAGAATTTAAACTTTAATAAGATGATCCATATAGTGAAGAATTTATCATCAAACCTTAAATTGTCTTTCACGTGGTTCCATAAACGAGTGTAAATGAAGTCTGGGGGAGAATCATGATATTCAACATTGATAATTTTTACCTCATGCAAAAAATATTTTTGACAAAGAAAAAAAAAAAAGAGAAAAAATATATTTTTTTTCTTAGAAAAGAGATCTAGTAAAAATGTATTTCTTAACATTACTCCGGCCCTTAGTAACCGGAAACGCCCATTCCCTATGACGCTCCCGCTCCCAATCCGTGGATTTGCGGATAGAGAGCGGATCCGGCCTGGATCTACGCTCCCAGAATTTAGAATCCGCGCTCCCAGAATTTAGAATCTGAGTAAATAATTTATAAGACCTCTTGGAGGTCTCCCCTCTTTACTCTATCTTATGTGGGACTAAATTCTTTAGAAAGTAAAACTTGAAGTTCTCTTGAGTGAATCTCAACCTTATTACAACAATGTAGCCACTTGGTCCATTTTAATTAATAAATATAATTTTAAAAAATAAAATAAAATAATGAATAAAATACCAGCATGCTTTTATAAATGCACTAATTTAAGATGCCCTTTGACTATTAAGTAAATTAATGAGTATAAATTATAGAACTCAATAACTTCACAACATTTTAGATATTCTACCTATCTTTTCTCACACTCCGATTACACCCACATGTTGGGCCAAATAGAGTTGATCCAAGGGTTATTTTTTATTGTGAAGATTATGGCTACCCCTCATCATGCAGATATCCAAAAAATAATCACATAATTTAACTTTTAACCCCATTAAAAGATTACTGAAACTCAGGAGATATAAATTTGTTAAGCACTTTAATTATTTTTGTGGGGTATTTTCGAATTATATATATACACACAGGCACTTCGAGGGCGCTCTGAACCTTAGGAAAATTTTAATTAGGCGCTTCGACGCTCCCACTCCCGCTCTCGTTTCCGCTCCTGCTCTGCGCTCTGGTTACTTAGCTCCGGCCTTTAACTCGGGTCATCCCTCTCATAGATAGAGAAAAATGGTGCTGTGGAAATAATATTTCAATGAAAGCATATGCGAGTTTGCAAAAATAAAAACATTAAAAGAAAAGAAAATAAAATAAAAGACAAGGAAAAGCCCAGGGTATTCAGTGTAATCTCTTATACAATTCAGGACGGGGGGCAGATTTGTCCTCTTTATAAATTGTGTCCTGCTTGATAAGCCGGCTCCACCTCTCTCCCTGCCCTCTCTCTCGATTTCTCTCTACCTCCCCTCTCCCCTTACTGTTTTTTTCTTTGATCTGTGTCGGCTCCTCCTCCCTACCGCCACCGGCAGATCTGCTGAAGTTCTCTCCCTCCTCCGCAAAGGTTTTGAGCCGTGCCGGAGGCACGGCGATATACCTAGTATATGATAAGTGATGATTAAATAATAGACTTAGTTGGAATGTTGGATAGTGGGTATTAATCTGTACTCTGGCAGTCCAGCAGTTAATTAACAAGTAAGAATATGTGCCACATGCATGATCATATCATCAGTGGGTTCACATCATATATTACACGTGGACTGCCCACGTGGTTATCCGAGCATCTCCAATGCTAGTATGAATATGGTAAAATAAGACTGCCATGTAGGATAAATGGACATTCTCTTTAAAAAATCTTCCAATGCTAATGTGAAGAAAGTATGTGATGATGATGTGGAGGTAATTATTCTAGACATTTTGAAGTAGAATATCTATTTTTAGACATTCATCTTCACAATGTCTCACTGTCCACATCAACAATTTTTTTTTTTCTTCCAAAACTTTTAGTTATTTTTTAAACAAAATAAGTTGGACCCATTATTCAAAAATTAAGTGACACATAAGTTAAAAAGTCATTCCAAGACATTTGCATTAAAGATGCATTTTTTTCAACAATGTCTATAGTGAAGATTTTGTTGCCACGTAGATTAGACATTGTTCTATAAGATATGCCACATAGATTAGACATTATCTTATAAGACATTTGCATTGGAGATGCTCTAATGGTGATGCCCGGCTTAAGGAGTAGTGCTTTTTGGACCGACCAATTGACCTACCGATGTGGTATATATGTTCGGTCCCGCTGACATGTAGGTTGCAAACCCCCTCGAAATATTTTTAGGAGGGGAAAAGTAGTGGGTCCCACCCTGCTACATAAGTGTAGCACTAATTTTGTAAATTGATCGAAAGTCTACATAATCTCCTTCTGAATGCACAAACTACAATGAACGCATATAATTTTGGGATGGACACGAATCACGAGAGTACGTAAAAAACAACTCCACTGTTCAATTAGCTTTCCATATAGGAAATTATGTAGGGTTTTGTTGTATATTTAACATTATATTTTACTAATTAAGTATGACCATTAACTGCATAAAACTTTCTGTTAGTCTTTCCTTAAAAAATACACTTGTTGATTTACAAAAAGAGGAGAGATATTGCACCATGTCTTATTGCGCCACTATTGCACCACTTATTTTTATGACCAATGTTTAGCCGACATGGAGATGTTCCTAGGGCTGATTTTCGGTGAGGATATTATCCTCACTATGAAGATCATCGTATCCGAATATCAACTCATTATAAAACTTTTAACCCAATCAAAAGTTTATCGGAAATAAATGGTTAATAAAAATTTCTAAAATTTGTCTATTTTTTTAAGGCCTGATTTGAAGGAGTTAGAAGTTCTTGAATATGCTGATTTCTTGATATGATGATCTATATGATGAGGAGAACAACGTAACAAAAAAATTAGCTTCTAAATTATTTTTATGTGGATCCCACAAAAATAAATGGTACAATAGTGGCGCAATAGTACATGGTGCAATAACTGGCCTCATAAGTAAATGCCTATTAATAACTACAATTGGAAATTCTCCAATATAATTAAGTTTGAGGGAGGTTATTGCACCCACTATTAGAACACCCCCTTATAACGCCCCCTATTGTGGGGTCCACATGTAATACATTTAGGAGCTAATTTTTTTAGAGAATGTTCTTCTCACTATGTATATCATCATATTCAAAAATCAGCTCGTTCTAAAACTTCTAACTTCATCAAATTAGTTCTTAAAAATTGGTAACTATTTGACCCCTCAAATAGTTACCAAATAGTTACTAATTTTTAAAGGTTAATTTGAAGAGATTAGAAGCTTTAGAACGAGCTGATTTTTTAATATGATGATATACATAGTGAGAAGAACATCCTCTAAAAAATCGGCCCTTAGATGCATTGCATGTAGACCCCACAAGAGGGGGCGTTATAAGGGGGCGTTCTAAGAGGGGGTGCAATAACCTCCCTCTTTTTGTTTTAGTACAGTTGCAAATCAAAAGAAGAATTTAAATATTTCTTAAAGAGGGAGGTTATTGCACCCCTCTTAGAACGCCCCCTCCTGTGGGGCCCACATGCGATACATCCAGGGGCTAATTTTTTTATAGGATGTTCTTCTCATTATGTATATCATTATATTAAAAAAACAATTCGTTCTAAAATTTTTAACCCCTTCAAATTAACCTTTGAAAATTAGTAAATGTTTGGTAACTATTTGACCCCTCAAATAGTTACTAATTTTTAATAAGTAATTTGAGGGGGTTAAAAGTTTTAGAACGAACTGATTTTTTAATATGATGATATACATAGTGAGAAGAACATCTTCTAAACAAATTAGCCCCTAGATGCATCGCATGTAGGCTCCACTGGAGAGGGCGTTCTAATGGGGCGTTTTAAGAGGGATGCAATAACCTCCCTCTTTCTTAATAATCAACTGAAAACATTATGTCAAGTCAATGCGCCAATCAAGTGGACATGTTCTTATGTTACGGCCATTTAATTTCTAATCAAGTGAAAATATTATGTTGTTTTTAATGTATCCCTAGCTAGAACTTTTATGGTGACTAGCTAGGTGATGAATAACTTGCTGATGTCCTGATATGTTTTACCCGTGATGTCATTTTATGAAAGAAAGACCATAAACACGTAAAATTTAGGGTTCCCTACCGTGGGTCGTACTTGCATTGTGCATGTTTAATGACCAAACACGTAAAATTTGTACTCATTTAAAGCATTCACGGTAGGGAACCCTAAATTTGCAATCTCAGACAGAAGGACCGCCCAATATTTGACAGGTTGCCTAACGCACGCTTTTTGCTTTTTTGCTCTTAGGCGTGAGGTATATGTTATTATATATAATATCTTTTATATTTTACAAAATAGTCATACTACATGTAGAGTGTTAATGTAAACTAGCATAAATTAAACTGGATAAGATGAGGTCATGAGGTTTAAAGAAACAACTAAACATTTCTTGCTTAATTTAAAGACTAATTAATATAGATATATTGCATGTTCAATTTCTTGGTAACTTGTATAATTTACTTCGTCAAGTTATTGAAACGAGTTGTTAGATCGGATGAAGTTCCGATTATAAAAAAAATATTGGATAAACACTAATGCTACTATATCTTGTGATATATTGATGTTGAGTGCATACAATTAACTGTGCCATGCTAACGCGATCCATCTTGAATTTGCTTGAGTAATACTAAGATAATCAAAAAATGATCTCATAATAGCATTCTCAAATGACGTTACAGTTAAAAGAAGAGTAGATCGAAGACTTGATCAAAACAAAACATTCAATGCAAATATGCAATATTTTCATTTCAAGCTATAGCAATGATTTTTAGGATCAAAATTTTAGCATGCCTAGCATTTTCAGTCTTTCATATATGGGTCCTGTTAACGTGTGCCTTTAGGGCACACCATAAGATTATTTTTGAAGGGGCTTTTTTGCAAATTAGAGGTCTTCAAATCAACTAAATTTTTGTAGACATAATATTATTATTATTTATAAGATGTCTAAAAAAATCAGCTCAATCAGAGATATCTAACCCTCCAAATAAATCACTTTAAATGTCAGTTGTTCATTCACACTATCAAAATCTAAATTAAGTATTTATAGTGCTAGAGGGTGCTAGAGGTCTCCGATTGAGCTGATATTTTTAGATATTATCCAAATAGTATAAATAACACACATATAAAAAAATCAGCCCATTTGGATAACCTTAAGAAACTAAACAAAACACAAAACCTAAAAGCTTATCATGTGCACTTAGGGCACATGTTAACAAAATCCTTCATATATTATCAAAAGTCGGCTTTGAGTGGTGAGGGCACTTGCTTTGCAGTTTCCTTGGAGAGAGAGAGAGAGAGAGAGAGAGAGAGAGAGAGAGAGAGGTTGGTGGCACTTGATTAGTTTCACGGTTGGTCATCAGTGTATTATTTCTTATTATCGTATCTTTGATTGATTAATTTTTAAGAACTTTACTTATTGACAAGTATGTGGACGTTAGTATTTTAACTAAGGCCCTGCTTGCTATGCAGGGAAAATTTGCACAATGCAAATTAACACAGTTGTGGTCGTGGTAGTTTACATGGACAAACAAGGCTATAGGTATTCTAACTAGTAGAGGAATATTATACCAAGCAGCTTTTGACTGGGAATAACTGCAGATGCAAATTTTCCATGCATACCAAGCAGGGTCTAAATTCATTACTCATTAGTCATTATTCATTACCCATTTGGTCTCCCACCCAAACCCAATATATCATAGGATATATCGATGGACGGCCCACCTACCTCCCAATTAAAAACATCAACTTATTATTTATTTATTTTTATTTTTTTGAGATACGGGCCTCTTAGAGAACTCGACTAATCTCTAGGGTATGGGCAGTGGCAGACTTCCCTATTTAAACACAATTTGGGTGAAATCTTATTATAGAAGACTATAATATTAATTCGGGTCTTCCTGCAAATCCAGTACTAGATCATAAATTCTTCAAAGTTCTTTGTAATTTTCCATGAAAATTCAAATTTTAATAGCCTATGATCATTTTTTTAGTTTTAATATATTTGTACACCTAATTTACACCTGTCTGTGGAGTGACTGAAGTCCACATGAAGATATTCAAGAGATTTTTTTTTTTCTTTTTAATGATCTCCTCTTTGTATAAATTGAGTTTATAAAACCTTACCTTATTTTAAAACTTTTAACTACTTTCCATCAAAAGTTTGATTAAAATTTATGTACCATTGATTAAATCTTGTTAATTAATTTTCAAAATATAAGTATTCCATAAGGTGGAAAGTATTAGGATGATATGATTTTTTCTTTAATGAGAATGATCTATCAAGAGACCAACCACAAAAAAGAATCAATTCTTGGAACAACTTCATGCATGCATTATATAGGTAATTAAGATCTTCCTAGGGATAAGCTAAGTACTTCTTCATGTGAAGTTTTAGAAAAATCAATCAAGGTTTTAGAAACTTCCTTTCTCTTGTATTTGAGGGAACTTCTATTTTAGATGGGTTTTAGAAACTTCATTTTTCTTGTATTTGAGGGAGCTTCTATTTTAGGTGGGTTTCCTTTTCATATTTAATTAGAATTCCCTTTTCCTTCTAGGATTGGGATACCCTAGGCTATAAATATAGGAGTAGGGCATTAGCCTAAAGTATTCAGAAAAACAACATTGAGAGTATGAGATCTCTTGAAAGGGTTGTGAGTCTGAGGATAGAGAGAAGAGTGTGAGAGCAATATTGTAGAAATAAGCAATATTGTAGAGAGAGAAGTTTGAGAAGCAAGCTAGAGAGAAACTTATGAGAGTAGTTTAGTGTGTGGCTTGCTTTGTAATTCCTTTGATTTTAGTGAAAGAAGTTGTTCTACGTAGCCAAAGAGTGTGAACCATGTAAATCGTTTGTGGTGTGTTTCTATCTCTTTTCTCTATTATTTTCGTGTTAGTATTTGCTTGTCATTGTTTGTGGTGAATCCTAAGCATACAGCGGATGAAAATCCTAACAATTGATATCAAAGCTTTTGGTGATCAACAATGGCGGCTTTTGCTACGATTGGAGATGAGAAGGTGGTAATAGAAAAATTTGATGGAAAAAAGAATTTTTCCTTATGGCAACTTCGGATGAAAGATGCCTTGGTTCAACAAGGTCTAGAGATGTATTACGTGGGAAAGAAAAGAAGCCAGCAAAGATGGATGATGAAAAGTGGGAGAATATCAATTCAAGAGCGGTAAGTACTATTCGTTCGGGATTGTCTGATGAAGTTGTGTTTGATGTGATGGAGGAAACATCTGCAATAGAATTATGGAAGAAGTTGGAGGACTTTTACATGGCTAAAAGTCTCACCAATCGACTGATTTTGAAGCAACAGATGTATTCTTTCGTAAGAGAAGAGAGTGTAAATCTACACACTCGTCTAGGTGAGTTCAAATGAGTTCTTTGTGATTTATCTAATGTTGGCATTAAGTTAGAGGATGAGGATAAAGCAGTTTTTTTGTTTGCGTCATTACGCCGTACTCATAAGCACTTGATTAAGACTCTACTTTACGGTAGAGACACTATCACTTTAGAACAAGCAAAGAATGTTATATTCTCAGATGAAAAGTTTGAAGAAGCGGGAGAGAAACATGATAAGTCACTAGGTCTATTTGTTCAAGGAGGGAAGAAGAGTGGAAGTGGTGCATGGAAGGGTGGAGCTTCGAAAGAGAGAAAACCAATCATGGAGTTGGAATGTTTCTACTGTGGAGTGAAATGGCACATGATACGAGATTGTCTTGAGAAGAAAAAGAAAGAAGAGGAGAAGGAAACGGCTGCTATAGCTATTGGAAAGTCAGATAATGAGGATTATGAGGATTGTAGAGAGGTCCTGTCAATTATCGATAAAGAAACAAAAAAGAAAGAATAGATTCTTGATTCTGCTTGTTCCTATCATATATGTCCTCATAGAGAGTGGTTTACCTCCTACACACATGTAGATGGTAAAGTCTTTATGGGTGGCAATGTGATGTGTGATGTGGTAGGGATTAGAACAATCAAAATCAGGACCACAAATGGTTTGTTGAGGACATTGACTAGTGTGCGTCATATTCCTAGTGTGAAAAGGAATGTAATATCCTTGGGTGCGCTGGATTCGAAGGGTTGCCAGCTTGATGTGAAGTATGGGCTTATGAAAGTTAAAAGGAATTCTCATATCATGTTCATGGCATAGAGATCTGATAATTTGTATGTCCTTTTAGGGAATGCAAATTTTAGTGGAGCAGGTGGAGCAGTTGGTAGAGCCTTTAGAGCTAGTAGAGTTGATGGAGCAGGTGGAGCAATTACAAGAGTTGCAAAGGAGTGGAAGCCAGTTATGAAGTTTACCAAAGTGGTAGAAAAGGAGATATTGAAGAAAGAAGATGTGGCTCAAACATATGCTGTGTTTGAGATATGCAAGCTTGAAGATGATGATGATGCAATGGTTGATGATGATGTTAGTGTGATTCCCAAGATAGAGAGCAACTTGGGAGTTACTCAATGTGGATGATTGATGATGAAGTGCAAAGACAACAATAAGATGAAGATAAAGGGATCAAAGAAGATTGAAGATGAAGCTACAAGTATTTTGCCAAAAGGTGATGATGATGTGCGTGAAGAGAAGAACGGGTACGTGAAGTAGAGTTTTTCCAAAAGGTGGAGATTTGTGAAGTTTTAGAAAAATCAATCAAGGTTTTAGAAACTTCCTTTCTCTTGTATTTGAGGGAACTTCTATTTTATGTGGGTTTTAGAAATTTCCTTTTTCTTTTATTTGAGGGAACTTCTATTTTAGGTGGGTTTCCTTTTCATATTTAATTAGGATTCCCTTTTCCTTCTAGGATTGGGATACCTATTGAAGGCTATAAATATAGGAGTAGGGCATTAGCCTAAAGCATTCAGAAAAACAACATTGAGAGTATGAGATCTCTTGAAAGGGTTGTGAGTCCGAGGATAGAGAGAAGAGTGTGAGAGCAATATTGTAGAGAGAAGCAATATTGTAGAAAGAGAAGTTTGAGAAGCAAGCTAGAGAGAAGCTTGTGAGAGTAGTTGAGTGTGTGGTTTGCTTTGTAATCCCTTTGATCTTAGTGAAAGAAGTTGTTCTTTGCCGTGGACGTAGCCAAAGAGTGGTGAACCACGTAAATCGTTTGTGGTGTGTTTCTATCTCTTTTCTCTATTATTTTCGTGTTAGTATTTACTTGTCATTGTTTGTGGTGAATCCTAAGCATACAATGGGTGAAAATCCTAACACATGCATGCATTATATAGGTAATTAAGATCCTAGGGATAAGCTAAGTACTATAACAAAATATTGTTATTCGATTTTGTTTGAAGGGATTATACTATATTCGATTTTGTTTTTATTTCTCTACGCATATTAATGATCAATGAAAGATCAAAGTACTGTACTAATTATTCACTTATGATCTTGTACTAATTATTCATTTTTGAATTAATCAGTTCAGATTAAGATTCACCCTTTATTTCTATGAGCCATTAATTCTTAAGATCAAAGAGCAGCAATATTAAGGTTAAAAGTTTAGTATTTTTTTAAGCTCAGATTAAAGGTTTGAATTAATCAGTTTAGATTAAGATTCACCCTTTACATAATATATAAACTAATTAACATGAGTACTAGGTAATTAATATTTTTCATTGTCAAACCTCATACACTAATTAATAATTAGTTCTAGGGTGATATCAATATACATTAATGTTTTACCTGAGATTATATCTTAATCAGCATCTTTGTTAAATCACTAGAGTGATATAAATATACAGTAATGTTTTACCTGAGTTTTTTGTTCAAATTATTGAATTTTCAATGGTGTTAGTTATGGGAGAAATGAATCTGAGAGTGTAAGCTTTTTTAATTTCTTAAATCAAATACTTTATTTGTGAATGCTATGGAGATATACATTATTTAATTTATTTGTAATCCATATCAGATTATCGTCAAAGGGTGTGGTTTTTTTACCTGGGTAGAAGAGTCTTCACATACATGTGAGAAGAAAGTAGGTGATTCTTCTCAAAAGACAATAGAAGAACGTGCTTCTTCGTCCCAACAAAATGAAACGGTCAAAGAGAAACTGATGATGGAACTTGAAGTGGAGCGACGTGCGATGCTCCGCCAATCAGAATTTTGTGAATCACTTATAATAAAATTTGTTAATATTCAGTTTCATTAGGGGCCCTTATGTAACTGTGATTTCTATGGAAACTTTATGTTGGATGTAACTTTATTTTACGATCACATATATCTCGAGACTGAAATATACTTGGATTTTTAATTAGTACGTAGACTTTGGATTTTTTTAATTTACAATATCTTAGGACTATCTTATTTAGATAGACATTTATTTTCATTGTATGACATAATGAAATTTGAACTTACTTGTCAACCAAGTAATAATCTAAACAACAACAGATTCTTTGATCGTCAAAGAAAAACTCTTTATTAAAACAGAGCAACCCCTCAAAATAGAAAACCGTGCTCAACAAAAAGAGCTTCTGAAATTGACGATCTTTAACCAAAATAGATAATTTTGGGTATTGGGAAAGAGATACATGTTAAACAAAGAAAATTGCACACTTAAGTGGCTTATGGGTATTTCACTACTATAATAATTGTTATCATGGAGTTTGTTCCAGGCTCTACCCACGTCGATCAAGGTTCAGAAAAAAAAATTAGGAACAAAAATTATATAACTAACAACGTCGAAATTTTGATACAACTAACAAAAATCATAGTCTCATTAGATGTTGATTAAGTACTATAGTTACATGTATAAGAGAATAAGATTATATGCTTTTCTGTTGGTTGCTAATAAGTTGTTGATTCTCCACTTAAGAACTTAATAATACAAAATTACAGAATATAGATTTGCACTAACAGAAAATAATATACTATATATTGTATCATTCACATATATAATAAACCTTATTGAAAAAGATAAAACTTGTGTATTAAAAGATGTTCTATCATTCACATACATACTAAGTTCCATTCACATATAGAGAAACCAGATGTACAATACTTATTGATGATTGAATACAAATAAACCCAATTGAATACTTACTGATGATTGAATACAAATAAACCCAATTCACATATATAATAAACCCAATTGACTACTAAGTTCCAGTATCTTGTAGAGGGGAATCAAAAAATAAACATAAATCAGGAACAAAAATCAAACCCTAGTTTGGTTATATGCCTGCTACACTAGATTTCTGTAGCTTTAATCACAGGGTTTATTTGTATTCAATATCTATAAAACAGAACAAAACAGGGTTTATTTGTATTCAATAAACATACCCTAATTTGGGTTGTAACAGATCTATCAAACCCTAGTTTAGGTTTAAAATGATAAATATTTGGGTATCCCTCTGTTTACTAACAAGTCCAAAGTGGCTTGTTTTGAACCAATCCTTGAAAAAGTTAGATCGAGACTTCTTGGATGGAAAAGCAAAGTTCTTACCCCTGGTAGTAGAACTGTCCTTGTAAGACTGCTATTCAAACAGTTGCAAATTTTTAAATGGGTGTTTTTGTTATTCCTAAGTCGATTACAAAAAAAATAACTTCCCTTCAAAGGGATTTTTGGTGGGAAAAAGTTGAGGGCAAGTCTAAAGGCTTGTATTTGAAAGCTTGGAACTCTATTTGTAAGCCTAAGAAATATGGTGGTTTAGGTTTTCGAGATCTTGATAAGTTTAACTTAGCTTTACTAGCTAAGGTAGGTTGGAGACTGATGCATGAAAAGGACAGCCTTTGGGGGACTATTCTCAAGATGAAATATTTTCCCAAAAGCAATCCTATGAATTGCAAGTCAAACAGCAATAGTTCTTGGTTGTGGAAAGGCATTTTGAAGGGTTTACACCTTATTAAGAATCATAATATGTGGGAAATTAAGAATGGTTGTGAGGCTACCATTTGGGATGACTTCTGGATCCCTAATGTTAAGCAACCAATAGACAAGCCTATCTCAACTGATATTGAGTTTCTTAAGTTCGTAAATAGTCTATTCCATGAAGGGACTAGAGTTTGGAATGGTGATCTTATAAATCAGTGTTTTGAGCCCATGATTAGTAACAATATCCTCAGCATAAGAATTCCCATTTTAGGGGAAGATATTTTGAGATAGGTTCTAAATAAAAATGGTCAATTTTCTGTAAATTCTCTATATGATTCTCTTGTCCCTATGTCTTTTCCTAATGTTACTAATTGTTGGAGGATTGTTTGGTCTTTAAATGTTTTTCCAAAAATTAAAATCTTTCTCTGGAAATGTTTGCACAACATTCTACCCCTAAATGGGAAACTAGCTGATATAATACCTAATATTGATGCCATTTGCCCTATGTGTGATGCCAAATGTGAAACTGTTTATCACTTGTTCCTAGAATGTCAATTTTCAAGGGCTGTGTGGTTTATTCTTCCTGGTGGATTCCATGTAGATTCTATGACTATTAGTAGTTTTAATGATTGAGTTTTGATGTGGGAAAATCTGCCTTCTGATTGTTTTCTTTATGATGTTAATGGGTCTGATTTTTGTGCTTATGTGTTATGGTTCATTTGGAAAGCCCGCTGTGAAAAAGTTTTTAACAACAAAAGGCCTAGCCCTATCAATACAGCTACTCAAATAATAGGTATGTGTGGAGTTTTGAGTGATAATCAGCAGAACCAAATAATTTCAGCTAGAATGAGCCCAATCAGCCATAAAAACTTCCAAACAAACATTCAGAATCATCCCCCTTTCGGCATAGGATGGATTGTCAAGTTTACTTATTACTTTTCTGCAGAATCTAATAAATCGGGCATTAGTTTGTCATTTTCTAACATGGCAGGAAAATGTCGAGGCACAAGAAGTTACTCAATCGATTGTGAAGAAAAAGAGGTCGGGTTGTGTTTTGCTGCCATTGGTGCTTTTAGTTGGTGTTTGGAGTTGAAGTTAGCAAACGTAGTTTTCGAAAGCAATCATAAGCTGATTTTAAGTTTCGACAAAGGAAGGAATGCTAATCTAGGTTGGAGAAGTATAACCCTTTTTTAGGAAGCTTGCACTATAGTTCAGCAGATTAGAAATACAGGGTTTAAATATGTAAATTTTGATTAGCATGACACTGTTATAATGCTGGCTTGTTATGGGAGAAATCTTTCATCTCCAAAAACTTGGTTAGCTAGTAATTCTGTAGTATCTGTATCTCCACTAAATCTTGTAGACATGTTTGATTCAGTAGTGGATGCTCCACTATCTGCTTAATTTATGCATTGTTTGTTTACAAAAAAAAGGTTTAAAATAAAACCCTTGGGTTCAAAACCTATTCAAATCTGAATTTTTTTTTTTTAAAAAAAGACATCGAACTTTTTTTTTATTTAAAAACCTTAGATTTCTCTGTAAATTGGGATTTTCAACCCATTCATGTTAAGTATGAAGAAAACGAAGAGAGAGAGTTGTCTGTTGCTGCTACTAATGAGTTTTGAGCGGAGGCTTGAGTGATCTGGCGATGAATGTGAAAGCAGAAAGGGAAAAACACCGATGGATGTTACTGCTACCGCACCTTGTGATTTTTTCAGTTCTGTCGTTCGATGGATGGTCGCCGCTGTGACGCCGGTTATATTGAGAGAGAAAATGGGGAGAGGGAGGGTTTGGTTCTTGGTGTTCTTAGTGTTCTAGGGTTTTCAGGGGAAAGAGACATATCTAGGGTTCAATAAATCTGTAGTGATTTTTGTTTCAGAGAAAAAAACGACCTGAAGCTACGCAAAAATTGAGACCGCGTAAAAATTGAGATGAATACATAACATAACAAAGGAACGGTGGTAGCTGCGTGAAAATCGAGAGTTGCCACGTCAAATGTTTTTCAAAAAACACAGCCGCCAATGTTCATATAGCAGGATCCTTTTTAAAGATGAGACTCTGCCAGTTTTTTTTTTAGGGAAAGGTTAAGATGAGGCTCTTCGAGTTATGTCAAATGGTGTAGGAAATTTTCATTTATTTATTTTTTATTTTATAATTACCAAATCCTTTTATGGTCTACATTTTTAGACGGCTTATTACAACCAATTATAGGACTTACATGTAGTGTTTTAAAAATCGGACCAGCCGGTTCAACCGGTGAACCGGTGACCCAGTCAAATTTCTGGTTTGGGACAACATTGACCCAGTAATTTTCTCAAAAACCATCTTTTTGAATATGAACCGGTCGACCCGGCCGGTTGAACCAGTGAACCAGGCTACCCAGTTGATTTTTAAACTGGTTTTTTTAAGTTAAAGTGTTATAATTTTTTATATTTTACAAAAATAAGCTTGCTGGGTTTTGAACCCAAGACCCTAAAGTGACAAACTTCTTACCATTTCAGCTACCATTAGATTGTTGTCATTATGGCAGTATAATTGCTATACAACTAATTGTTATTTAAGAGTTTTAGCATTTTCCAAAACTTAAACTGTTGAGTTTCGAACACGAGACCCATAAGTGACTTCAAAAAGACACTTTACCAACTGTGCTGCATAAAATAATATATTTTTATTGTTATTATTGTATTAATAGTTTAGATTTAACCCACTGATCAACCCACTGGTTGAACCAGATTGACCCAACCCACTAGCTTCTCCAGTTCGATTACCGGTGCGGTTTTTAAAACATTGCTCACATGAATTAAATCATTCCATCTAAGGATTTGATTTTTTCTAATCATTGATGATGGATGGTGGTGATGATGGACCATCATCACATCATCCGTCCATCCATCCATCATCATAACTATCACCACTCTCCATTCTTACATCCATTCATAATCAACCATCACCACCCTTCCATCCATCTATTATCATCATCATCACCATCATAACCACTATCGCCCATCCCTCTATCCATGATTATCATCCATGACTAAGTCATGATCATCATTGTCACCATCATCCATTATTATATCATTAGGAGTGTCAATGGGTATGGGTTTACTTGTTAATTGAAACGATTTAAAACTGATTTTACTAATTTTTTTTCCACATTTTTAAGAAGTAGTAATAACAAGAACCATAATCGTTATTAATTTGGTAATTGGTAATGTTGTAATTTGGTAATCAATTAATTTTGTAATTGGTAATGTTGTAATTTGGTAATCAGTTCGAATGGGAACCAAATTGCTAGGAATAGGAACAGACTCATTAATATAAATTTTTTTCATTACTTTTTTATACTATTTTTTTTCCACATTTTTAAGAAGCAGTAATAACAAGAACCATAATTGTTATTAATTTGGTAATTGGTAACGTTGTAATTTGGTAATCATGAGTAAGAATCCGAACCAAATTGCTAGGAATAGGAACAGACTCATTGATATTAATTTTTTTCATTAATTTTTTATAATCTTATAGCATTTGGTACATATAAAAATTTAATAAGAAAAATTAGGAACTGATATACTCGAGAACCGACAAATAACGAAATATGTTATTCCGATTCTGGTTCTACTTATTTGAAAACCGGATCCGATAAGAATCGGAACCGACAAGAATCAAAGTAATAGTATATGATCTGAGTAGTTCAATAATGCAAATAGAAATCGACCCAATAATATAGTCAATCATCATCATTAAAAATAATGATCCATCATCATCCATCAAGATCATCTTTCTCATCATCATCATTATCGTCACCACTATCACCACCATCTATCCACCCATGATCATCATCTATCACCAGCTTATCACGATCCTTTAGGAATCATCGTTATCTATAAGAATTATCAAATACACCAATTTAACATTATGTTCATCCAAATATGTCGTACCTTTAAAAATGCAAATATACCCTATAATTAACTCAAAGTAATACGTAAGTCTCGATGCACATTAGAGCCAACTATTTCTATTTTTATTTTTTTTCACACAAAAATGTCACCAGGCACCAGCACCAGCACCAGCACCAGCACACCAACACCCTCGTGATCCCCTTCTGTTTGAAAGGACACAATTATGACACTGGAAAAACCTCATCTATTGTTGCAGGTGACGTTGAGCTTTCAAATCCAGTTTTGTATTGCAACGCACGCACTCACAAGCTTGCCCACTCCCAAATAAAAATAGGGTTTTGTTAACATATGCCGTAAGGGCACACGTTAACTAACAGTTTATCTTGAAAACGGTATTTTTATTTTAGAAATCCCCCGACCTTCAATCAATATTGTTTCTTCTAATATTACCCTTCATAATTACTCTCCTTTAAACTCTTCTCTTAGAACCCGTTTCATCTCATAAGTCACTCAATCCCCATCTAAAAATTGGTGGGTCCCTTTAAACACTTTCTTCTATAAAACATTGAAAGGAAAAAAAATCGTATTTTTATTTTAGAAATCCCCAAGCTTCTAACAATTATTTCTTCCAATAATACCCCTTTTTTTTTACTCGTTTTTAATCTTCATTTTATTATTTTATAAGCCATGTAATCTAAACCACATCATATAATTTTGAAGAGCCATATAAAAACCTATGGGTCCCATTAAAAACTCTGCAAAAATTCAGATCGATTTTCTATTAAGAACTAATTTTTAAGAGACATCTCGTCAAATATGCAAGATTTTCATACCTCAGATAGGTACACGATAGAAACGGCCTCAAGTTTCGTAAAAAGATAAAACTCTGGGATGCAATTCAAATCACGAGGAAATAAAGGGCCATACGATTGTCTTGCGGGATGAAAATCCAGTAGGTTCTACGGGACGTTTGGCATTTCTCCTATTAAATATAATAATTTTTATACAAAAAGAAACATTTAATAATTTTATAATTTATAAATAACTGGACCTTCTTTATATTAAATATACTGTATTTTAATCCAACAGTGTGGTAATGCCCACAAAAACAGTTAGAAACTTAAAATTAATCAATTACTTTAGTTATTGTTAGGTTTTCATTTTTTAAGTTCGAACGAACTTTAATTTTTGATAATGTAAGTGCACAATTTATGTCATATTTTAGTTTAAGTTTAAATGAACAATTGATTAATATCATATTTTAATTTTTTTTAATTTAGGTGAACATTAATTTTGAATGTTTTGTCCGATACAAAAACCGAAAACCCCAAAAAATGATTCAAAATTTAGAAAAAATTAAAAAACCCAAAAAATCGATGGTGTGAATAAAACTATCATGATTTGGTAAGGTTTTGGTCTTCCTAAACTAATTAATGGTTTAACTATGGGTTTGACAAAAATCTCAACCAGACCAAACCGTGTGCAGCCTTGGATATCACTATATCATCAGTAACATCATCACCATCATCTATCACCAGTTCATTCCCATGATCATCACTGGATCTAAATCGTGATCATCATCACCACTATCTATCATCATCTTCGTTATCATCAACTGAGACCTACCCACGTGATCGGTGGAAAACTTTAATCGTCAACACATCAGCTATAAAGTTGTTGGAGGACAGGACCAATGACCTGTGTCCATGCACTAAAAAAAACAAATACGTCAGCCATTTTGACTTACACGTGATCTAAACCTATTAACAGGTTAGGATTAGGATTGACCCTATATGGGTTAGCGGATTGACAGATCAAGATTGGTCAACCATAACTAATCCTGACCCGTTCATCAAATGAGTCAATTTTTCGAACCCTAACTCTAATAAAGTTGACTCTGGCGGACTATATCTAAAATATTTAAAAGAAACTAACTCGTCATTAATTAACATTTTAAGATAAGGTCGGACTGGCAGGTCAAAATTGGTGGGTAGGGCCAAGCTTTGCCAAGGCTAACGTCATCTATTTGAGTTTATTAGATATTAAGATTGTCTAATTTCTCACAAATCACATGCGGAAGGAAGGTCTAAACAGTGCTGGATCCATCCATCACTAGATCACAGTCTTAATCAATATGATGATCATCATCAATCACCGAATCATAATCACCATTATATTATGATGATGGGTCATCATCGCAACTATTATTACCATTATCATCACCAACCATCGTCATCGTTGTCATCACCACCATCCATCATCATCATTATCTTAGATCTATCTCTAGATCATAGTCATGATAATTTATCATCGTTATACACCACCAAATGTTGGTCAATGTCATCACGAAACACAATGGCCATCACCCCTATCACCATTCACCACCATTATCATCATCACCATCCATCGTTAATCATTTACAGGGCCGAATCTGAGATTTTGGAGGTCCGAGGCGAACTCTTGAAAATGAGGCCCTATATACTAATATCGAAAACAAAGTAATTACTCAAATTTTTTTTATTACATTGCAATAACAAAAAATATTTGCAATAAAAAAATATTGCAATATGGTCAACCAAAATTAAGTTCTTTTATAGTATCTAGATAAAAACCAACAACTACAATTATTCCCTAAATAGTCTCGCAACAATGAAGAACCACCTAATTAATTAAAAAAAATAGAGAAAATTATAATTACTTGAAGATTATTCTTCTTGCATTTTTAGTTGCAAAATGTCTAATTAAACTTGCAAAATTAATTGAGCTTTTTTACTTTAGCTTTTTCAATAGATAAATTAGCTAATTCTTTCAATCTTTCTTGTAACATGGTTGACCAATGATAAGACTTGATTAACTTCAACTTTGAAAAATCTCTTTCTGCGAAGGCAATTGTAACTTATATATATAGTCAATAACATGCTATAAGCAATACATACATTTGGGTAATCCTTCTTATGAATTCAGTTTCTTGAATTGGTGTTGTAAAAAAATCAGAGATGACATGATTTGATCCAATATGAAATCAAAAACCACTCTATTTCAAGATTTCCATATACTCCAAATAATAGCACAAACCATTTTTGCAGCTTCAAAAGAACTAGGTTGAGAAAGCCATCCCTTAAATATATATTCTAAAGTGAAGTCATTATTGTTCATATCCACATAAAGGCCAATTGGAGAACCAAACCAAACTAGTTGCACCACTTCACACTTTAGAAACAAATGGTCAGTTGTTTCGGGCGAAACATGACATAATGGACAGCAGTTATCAATAGAGCTAACAAATTGAGCCAATCGCGATTTCAAAGGGATAGAGTTTGTGATGACCCTCCATAAAAAAATCTGAACACGAGGTGAAATACCTTGTAACTGCCATAGTGTTTTCCAATGAAACGCTGGATTTATCTTTGGAGATGACGAAGAAGAAGGGGCATTTTGAGTAAGCATAGTGTATGCTGATTTTGAAGAAAACTGACCTGTTGGTGTTTTAAGCCATAAAAGTCTATCAGCAACAGCATCCATAGGGAACCGGATGCTAAGAATAGCACGAGCTTCATGGGGAGTAAAACACTCGTGAACAAGATCAACCTTCCACATTCTGCTATGTTGACAAATTAGATCAGCAACTCTGTAAATTTTTCTTTGAGCACCAGGTAAACCCTCCACTCGGAAGTCTGGTAGATATGGGACCCAAGGATCACTCCAGATTTTAATTTCATGGCCTGTTCCAACTGCCCAACACACAGCTTCTTTCATAGATGATCGAACAGCACAAAGACTTCTCCATATCGGTGAAACATTATGATACTTTTTTTCGGTCCAGTAAGATTCCAATTTCAAGTATTTTGCAGTTAACAATTGAACCCAACATGAGTCTGGTTGAGTTAAAAACCTCCATGCTAACTTCATAACTAGAGAGAAGTTGACCCTGTCAGGAATTCTGATGCCTAAACCACCTTGATTCTTTGGGAGACATAAAGATGACCAAGCAGTTAGAATCAGTCGATGCTCCCCCTCATGTTTGTTCCACCAAAAATCTCGTTGTAGATTCAGCATCTTGTCCAGGACACCTTTTGGTAATAAATAAGCTGCCATATAATAAATAGGAATTGATGCAAGTGTTGATTTGATAAGCATCAAACATCCTGCATGAGAGAGTGCATCCCTTTTCCAACCTTTTAATCGTGAAGAACATTTAGCCAATAATCCCTCAAAAGAGGATATTCTCGACTTTGGAAGCAAAAGGTGGTGACCTAAATACTTGTCATTCACCTTCATTTGCTGAACACCTAATAAATTCGCCAGTTCCAGACAAACAGTTGCATCCAATTTTCTACTGAAATGAATAGAAGATTTCTCATAATTGATGACTTGTCCAGACCATAGTGAATATATATCAAGCATCTCCTTAGCAGTAGAAACTGCCTCACAAGTGGCATATCCAAAAATAAAGAGATCATCTGCAAACATTAAATGTGATATTGATGGGGCCATAGAGTTAATACGAATACCTTTATACAGATCATCCCTTTCATAGAGATAAATAATACGAGAGAGAGCTTCCGAAATTATGATAAATAGATATGGGGACAGCGGGCAGCCTTGTCTCAATCCACGACCCGAGCTAAAATTACCTTCCGGATTGCCATTAACTAAGATAGAGAAGGTTGGAGTCGTCACACACAACATAATCAGATCTTGTGAGTTACCTCTAATTCCAAATCCATTCAAAATATCCCTAAGGAAGCGCCAATCCACTCTATCATACGCCTTAGACATATCCAGCTTTATAGCAAAACCACCCTTTTTTTCACTGAATTGCTTCATAGAATGAAAGATCTCATGAGCAATTACAAGATTGTCTGAAATCTGTCTGCTAGGCACAAAAGCATTCTGCAAAGGAGAAATTAGAGCATCTAGAAACCCACGTAAACGATTAGCAAGAATTTTTGACACAATCTTATATGTAACATTACATAAAGATATGGGACGAAACTCAGAGGGAGTAGTAGGGCTTTGAGTTTTAGGAATTAAGGCAATAAAAGTACTATTAAAATTAGGAGGAAAAGAAACATCATTAAAAATCCTTTGGATTAAAGTAATAATATCAGAACCAATTACCTCCCATCCTCTCTGATAGAAAAGTGCTGGGAGTCCATCCGGCCCTGGGGCCTTCAAAGATCCCATGTTTCGCACAACCGCAACAATCTCCTCCCCTGTAGGAATTGTACAAATGGTTTGATTCTGCTCCGAGGTTATAGGGGTATCACATATCTGAAAAGAAGGGGTTGTGGGTGTTGAAGGTACACTGCTGAATAATTGCTGAAAGTGGTTAATTAAACAGATGGAAATATCCTTGATAGAAGTTGACCATGTTCCATCAGCTAGTTTTAAAGTATGAATACGATTTTTCCGCTTTCTGTTGGTAGCCATCATGTGGAAATATTTAGTATTTCGATCATGATCCTTCACCCATTGTGATTTATCTCGTTGTATCCAATAAGTTTCTTCAAGCAGCAGATATTCATTAATTTTATCAGTCAAAACCTCAATCTGTCTCAAATTTTCATCAGAAGATGGCTGACTTTGGACCAACAATAACACATCCTTCAACTGTTTTAATTCTCGGGAGATCAGCCCAAATGTAGCCCGTCCCCATCTATGAAGATTTACAAGTAAGAGGTGCAAACGGTCTTGTATGTTTGGATGATCCAGTAATATCCAGCAATCACGAAGCACATTTAAATAATCTGCATGTTTAATCCAAAAGGCTTCAAACCGAAACACCGTCTTCTTGCGTAAGGGAGTAGGATTTGTATTCAGCAAAATCGGACAGTGATCTGAATTAATATAGGGCATGTGATGAACAGAAGCCGTAGGAAATAAAGTCCGCCAAGTAGAGACAGCAAAGGCTCTATCAAGTCTCTACCTTATATTAAACCTTTTACTACGCTTGTTAGTCCATGTATACGCGGGCCCGTGGTAGCCAAGATCAATTAGCTGACAGTCATCAATCATTTTTTTAAAAATATTTGCCGCCCTGTAGTCAAAACCACAACCACCGAATTTATCTTCCGGAGAAACCACAGCATTAAAGTCACCAATGCAGCACCATGGTGAAGTTGTACTTGAGGCAAACTTTTGTAATTCATCCCACAAAATATGCCGCAGATGTTTTTGAGGGAACCCATACAGACACAAGAGAAACCATGCAGGAGAGGAAGGTGTGGAGAGGATTCTAAGTACAATAAGATTATGAGAGTGAGAAACAATTTCAGCATCAATGGAGTCAACCCATCCAATCCATAAACCCCCAGAACGACCTATAGCTGGGACACACAAAAAGGACGCAAACCCTAATGAAGCTAATACTGATGAGGAATAAGATGAAGAAGATTTTGTTTCTGACACAAAAAAGATATCAGGCTTTGTAGCCTTAAGGAACGAACGCAAAGTTCGAATTGTCGGGTCGTTCCTTGCACCCCGACAATTCCAAGAGAAAACTAACATTGACCTTGCGGCTGTTGAGGGCCAGCCGCCACCACCCGTGGATCAGAATTTGGACTAACAGACAAATTAGTACGTTTAGCATTAGATTCAGAAGATGAAACTAAAGAGATTGATCGTTTCCGAGACTCATCAGTAACAGAGACATTATCCACCGACGTATTAACTGTTCCTTTACTCCTTGCCTGCTTTCTCCACTTTCGCCCTAAAGAAGTGGAAGAAGTAGGCACGAAAGTAGCCACCATGGGTGAGGACTCAGGAGTCGAAAGTATTAAAGGAACACTAACAATATTATGAGGAACAGACGCGTGAGCAGGGTTCCCCTCAACATCATCAGTTTGCATGGGATTAGAAAGAAACAAATGCGCAGAAACTACACCTTTATCACTGTTAACTCCTATTAAAGCACTTTTTGGAAGAATGTGTGAGCTACCACTAGCCTTACCAGAATCGTCTGCTACTTGTTGGGTCCCAATAAATTCTTCAACTGTATTAGTGTCAGAATTACTAGCATCCTCCAGTAAAAGAACCACCTCCATATTTGTGGATGTCCCATTGTCATCAAGATTACCACTCGGTTTTGATGAATCCCCAACATTACTTGGAGTTACACTTTTAGTGAATGGTAATTTCGTAGTATCTACTATATCCTTTGCAATTCCTCTGGTAGGTATTAATTCAGGAGATACACCATCTCTAGGATCATTTACTTTCTTAGGTTTGAAATCAATAGCTTTAATAGAATCATCATAACGAGGTTTTAATAAGTCCCAAAACCTCTCTTTCCTATCTGTAGACCACGAGTCATTGAATTTAGCAGTGAAATCCAAAACAGTACTACATTTCTTCATTGTGTGGCCCAAACATCCACAATAATGACAAAACCGAGGTAGTCTCTCATATTTTAAAATTACTCGACATATTGAAGCATCATCCTGTTTAAAATCTAGAAACCGGCGCAAAGAATTTTTTATTTCAACAAGAACTTTCACACGAGCATATTTTACCCATTTTTTAGCATCAACTGCTTGAACTAGTCGGACCACACCAAGTTCGCTAGCAAGGAGTGTAACAGCCGATGGTGAGAGGAAGTTAATCGGCAATCCATGAAGTTGTATCCAAAGATCAGTCTTTGAAAAAGTATACGCCGCGGGTGCCTTATTAGGGATACATCTTTCAATAACCAGTAGATCATCACCTAAACTCCAAGGAGAATGAGTAAAAACATGATCCATATCATCTTCCTCCTCAAAGCGGATCATATACGAGCCGTCATGAAACTCTTGAACAAACAACTTACCGATGGGTTTCCATAATTGTTTTAAGACTCCACACAATGAACCGGGATCAAAACTTCGAGAAGTGTAAGGTTTGACAACCACACAAAATTTCCACTCAGTAGGATCAGCACTCTCACGAGCCGTAAGAGTAATAGGACGAAACTTTTCTTGGGCACTCAAAGAAGCCATCTTTTTAAGTATTTCATCAAAAGGATCAGCCATCAGATTAGGTTATGGGATGAGAAAAGTATTAAAGTTAGGGTTTGGGTGAGGGAATAAAGTAAGGCTTAGGGTAAATAGGGAAAAGAACAGGAAACTTAGGGTTTGGGGTTTCAAAGGGTAGGATTAGGGTTAAAAGGGTTCTATAGGTAGGAAGAAAGGATTAAAAAGAGAAAGAATGGAGAAGAGCAAGATCAAACCATCATAAACGAACCATTATGGTTCGGAGAAAGTCGCCACAGAGGACGAGAGAAAGTCGAATCCCCCCATCCCTGCAGCAAATTGAAACTTATTATTTCATTGAAAAATATTTTATATGGTATTTGAAGGATATAATACGATTTAAAATTCTAAGTCTCGAATTATGCCATATAAGTTTATAATAAGAGGGAGGTTAATATTGCACCCTCTTTTAGAACACCCCCTTACAATGCCCCCGCCTGTGGGGCCCATATCGATGCTTCTAGAGGCTGATTTTTTTAGAGGATGTTCTCCTCACTATATATATATATATATATAGAATGGATCGGCTTACATGCCAGAACAAATAGGTTACATCTACAGGCTGATGTGGGGCCCACATACGGTTGAGATAAGGGCTGACATTTTGTGAGAATGTTCTCCTCACCATGTAGATCATCCTCACAAAAAATCACCTCATTCTAAAACTGATATATGAATAAAAAATAGATTCTTTTTCTCATCATTTATTTTTCACTGTTAAATTTTAATCAACTTCAGATCAATTTTTGATGTGGCCATCAGTTTTAGAATGAGATGATTTTTAGTAAGGATGATTTACATGGTGGAAAAAATATTTTCACAAAATATCAACCCTTTGATCAACCGTATGTGGGCCCCACATCAATCTGTACATATACCATGTATATTCTAGCCTGTAAGCCGATCCGTTCTCTATATATATAAATATCATATTCAAAAGCAGCTCGTTCTAAAACTTCTAACCCCTCAAATTAGTCCTTAAAAATTAGCCACTATTTGACCCCTCAAATAGTTACCAAATAGTTACCAATTTTTCAAAGCTAATTTGAGGGGGTTAAAAGTTTTAGAACGATAAGCTTTAAGATTTTGTGTTTTGTTCATATTTTTAAGGTTGTTCAAATGGCTAATTTTTTTATATGTATATTATTTATACTATTTGGATTATATCTGAAAAAAATCAGCTCAATCAGAGACCTCTAGCACCCTCTAGCACCACGAACACTTAGTCTAGACTTTAATAGTGTGAATAATCTATTGATATTTAAAGTGATTTGTTTGCATGGTTAGATATCTCTGATTGAACTGATTTTCTATGGACATCTTATAAATAATGTTAATATTATGTCTGCAAAAAAATTAGCTGATTTGAAAACCTCTAATTTGTAAAAAATTTCCTTCAAAAATAACATTATCGTGTGCCCTTATGGATAATAGATTATAGATTGATTCTTAATCTTAATGGTTCAAAGACAAACCCAGACTTCTAGGAAATTGCAAACCAAGGTGTAGTTTAAACCACCGCTTTCTACAAAATCTTAGCCGTCAAAAATAAGTTAAGGTTGTAACTTAATAATTATTGCGGACCAAAAATTTAGATTTAAAAAAGGAGAAGGGCGGATCGGATAACCTACATCACGTAATCCCAATTATACATGTTGAACTCCCATGAAGATGATCAAAGAGTTGATTTTCAGTAAAAATGTTCTCCTAATCATGTAGATAGATCATCGATCCTTATAAAAAATTACCTCATTCTAAAACTTGTAATACTATTATCTAGTGATTGAAAATCAATGGTAAAAAGATGTCTAAAATTTATTTATTTTTAAGGACTGATTTGAGGAGGTTGCAGGTATTTGAACGAACTAATTTTTAATATGATGACTTAATTAATTGCATTGTGAAGAAAACATTCTCACAAAAACTCCAACCTAATATCACCCTCTTTCATGGTGTGGATTACACGATGGTCATTGGAACCTAGGAGTATTGGATCCCTTTTCTTAAAAAAATCACTTGGGGATTATTATTTAACGGGAGCAGTTCGAGTGCCATCACTATATTGCCATCACTGTTACCATGGCTTGTGGGGCTCAAATACAGATGAATCTAGGGCTGATTTTTTGGGATGATGTTCTCCCCACTATGTTTATCATTCTCACAAAAAAACAGCTAATTCTAAAACTTGTAACCCCATCATCCATTGATGCAATTTAATGATAAAAATGAATGATTCAATTACTGTTATTTGCATTGTATTTAAAATATTGATAACCGATCCTAATCCAACATTCAATTGGATTGGTTTCGATCCAACGTGAGCGAATTGGATCGGTTCGGTTTGATCGGGCTTGGATGAAAAATGCACAGCCTTAAGTAAGGAGGTGTTTTGAAAAACGTGGGGTGCAATGAGGTTTAGCCTTTTTATGTATGGAAGATAAATTAGTAAAAAACCCCTACTTGAAACATATTTTTGGATTTACCCTAACAAAAGTTTTTATTTAGTCTAACACATCCTCACAAAAAATCAACCCTTGGTTCATCTGTATGTGGGCTCCACAAGCTATGGTAACTCAAAAATGTCACAGTGATGTCTAAAATCTTAGTTAAAAAAAAAACAGAAGACATTCAAACCCAAAACCCTATAAAAGGAAAAAAACACTACACAAACCTTAAAAAAAAATATTGGAGCTGCAAATGATCCATGGCTACACCAAAACAGCTCTTTTGTAACAGTTATAACCGTTACTAAAGTGGCGTTATTTACCTGTGCAACACTCATAAACGTTGCAAACTTTTTCTTGTAACGGAAATAATTGTTACATAAATTCATTTGTAACAGTTGTTAATGTTGAAAATTTAAGAACTTTAGATAAACAAAAACGATTTTGTTAAATTTTGTAACATTTATAAGCGTTGAAAATTTAATAACATTTATAAACGTTACAAATTTTATTGCAAAAACCGTTGGAAATTTCAACAATTTGTTTGCCCATTTGTGACGATTATAACCGTTACAACTTTTGTGTTCTGTTAAAAAAATTGTAACGAATATAACTGTTACAAATGGTTGAAATTTTCAAAAAAAAAATAATAATTTATTTGTTTGCCCCATTTATAAATTCTCTGCATCTAAAATAGAACAAACTATGTTTCAATCAGGCTTATAGTCTTCTACAAAGACCTGTAAAAACGAATAAATCCATTTATTTTAATTTTCAAATCATTCACAAAACACTCATTCGTTTCATTCTTGATATTCACAATTCTATATATAATCTGTTCACATCGAACTTCCAAGTTTTCAACAAACGATAAGCTCATCCCAACCAAAAAAAACTGACCATATATAATTGTTGGAAAAATTCAGTTTTGACCAGCAATGTTTAAGCATGATTTTGAGTGGGACCCACATCTGATTTGTGAAAATAAGTCCTTGGATTGTGTTCCTCTCGTCAAGTAGTTGTTCGTAAAGTATTTATTTGCTCAAAACTAATTTTTGGATGAATGAGAAAACCTTTTATAACCTTGTTGGAAATAGGACAAATCTAGTGTAAAAAGAATAGTCCCACATTGGAAAAGTGTGAGAACCTTAAGAGCCTCTTATATACTTTGGTTAGCCTTTGAGTTTGGGCCCCAAGGGGCACCCACTTTTGTGAAAGGGGGAGGACCCAAGCAAGACCACACACGCGCGCGCGCGCCGCCTGACCGACCCGGACCGGGTTGGGCTAGGCTTGGCTTGGTCACTTAGAGCTCGTGTTGGGCCTAGGTCCCTCATGCTTAAATTTTTTTTTTCTTTTTGTTTCTGGGTTTATTTCCAACGGGTTTTTGGGTGTATTGAGTCTGTTCTTTTCATTTTAAGTCTTTTCGCTCAAATACATCTGTTTGGGCGAATGGGTGCTTGTGAACAGACTTTTTGGCTTTTCGTACAGTCACCATTTCTTCTATAAATAGTATTCCAGAGTCTGCATTATTCATTCAATTTTTCGCATCAAGTGTTAGTGTCTGTATAAGTCTGTGAGAGAGAAAACTCCGCATTTTTTGGATCGTAGCTTCCTGTATATTGAAATGCTGCAATAACAAGAAAGTAAGATCGTTGAAGTCCTGAGAGACAAACGCCATTACTCCATCAGCATCCGTGTGGGGCGCTAATTGTCTTAAGGACATAGATTTTTTCTAGCCTCGGTCTACAATTGTTTTTCTTCTTCTAACCCTCTATTTTTCCTGTTTCGTTCTTTATATATATATATATATATATCAGTTTCGTACTGCTATATATATATTGATTTTAGAACAGTAATAACAGTTTCGTACTGTTATACTAGTACTGTGTTTACATCAGTGTTATATACTAATTATTTATTAGTACTCCGGTATTACAGTATACGTAGATAATAACAATCTTAAGACAATTACCTTATTATTTAAGTATATTATAGCAACGACCCAAGCTCATAGTGCACGCCCAACTAAGATATGTTGTCCGTTGTAGTACTTCCAAATTAATTCCTTAAGAAATAGAAACTTCTTGCAAGTTAACTTGTAACAAGTCACAACAATTGGAAAGGAGAAATAAAGAAATAATGAAATAAGGCAAATAGCTATGTTAATCAAATAGAAAATTCTTGCAAGTTAATTTGTACTAAAAAGTCATAGTTACAGCTGTAACGACGGGGTTGGTCTGCATGCAGTTGCAGCAGTAGAAAAAAGTTAAGTGCCCACTAAAAATTGACAAGAGCTTGAGATGTATATATAGTTCTACTAAGTTAAATCTCTAAAACTGACCAGAGATTGAGATGCATAGAGGTTGGGATGCATGTTTCTGCTAAGTTAAATCTCTAAAGTCTGAGCATTAAGATGTATATATGGTTCTGTTCTACTAAGTTAAGCCTCTACAAAAACTCAACTACTTATTGGCTAATAGCCATTACTATCATATTAAACTGAAAGGAGTTCAAGGTTTAAAGACTCAATCAATTTCTATCAGTGTACACATGAAGACTTACCTAAATAAGTAATTGAACTCACCCGAAGCAAAAGAGGAACATGCGAGATGTTTGAAACAACATGGATGTTAAGAATATTATCAGCCTAAGAAAAAAAAGGGAGAGAGAAAATACTTCTTCCAATAAAGGCTTAACCCAATATATTAAGCATGAAATGAAGGTGGCATCAGTTTTAGTCATTTACTTTGTAAATTAACTCTTCTTTTAAATGGGTTAGCGAAGAACTCCATCAGTTATTGGGTTAGCCTTTGCATATTAGAAATGCTTTCCCATTGGCCTATTTGTTGTTGCCTTGTCGATAAATTATAACTAATAGAAAAAATAAGTAATATGTACATACCTTAACCCGTGGATAAGCCTTAATTTGTGAGAACTAAATTCAATATAATTTGGATTCATGCACTTTATCTCTTTCGTGGTAGGTTTCCCAAAATCTTGCAAAAATTAAATTATGCACATCATCAGATAAAAATAGCAAAACCAAACACCAATTAAGACATGTATTATTAAATCACAATTATAACTTGATGATCTCAATAAGTTGATCTACTCTGCTTTCTCTAGGAAACATAAATTGTATGTTAGATGAAATACTACAATTAGAACGACACAAAAGGAAAAGATGAAAAGACACTAAAAAAAAAAACCCTGACTATCAAACAACTAGGTCAAGGAGTAATACATCCCGTTGGACCTGCAAATAATTAAGTTTCGACCTTTACCTACTCTGCATATAAAACCCACTAATTAACATCAATCTATAATAAATACTTGCATATCTCCATAAATTAGGTACAGCTTCTATCCTATAACTCTTATGTTTGCGATGTGGCTTGGTTATGATTTTTTTTATCTTAATGGATCCTTGGTATTATGACAATTGGTAACACAAATTGCATACTTTATATATAACTTGTCTTGATTGAAACGAATGGTTGGTTGGAAACTTAAACTAAAAAGCTCCCATTTATGTGGTTGAAGTGCTTATCAAAGAAAAAAACATGGTCATAGTTGAAGTGTTTCTGGTCGTTGTATACCTACCATGAATTTAGGTGCAAATATATCAACTGAAATCTTATCAATTTCATGTGTGAAGAGATGCCTAAAACAGCTCATTTAAATCATTTTGACCTCTAAAAGATCAGCTCATTCAACTTTTATCTGTTTATCGATCATATTCGCACACCATTATAATACTGATTTTCATTACACCGTCCACATACAAGCTTATATACATAGCAAACATACACTTACAGTCCACTCCTTGAAAAAGAGGATTTAAAGTCACTAGCTCAACAAAAAAGCATCCTATAGTCCACATCTAATTACAAGATTAAGAAAGCATTTTAAAGTTGGAAGACAAACTTTCTAAATGATTACCAAGAATTAAAAGAGTGTGACGATTAATATAGGATACAAAAAGCACTCCTATAATGCTTGCCTACTAGAAGCAGCTCAGGTGCACGATATAAAATTGTACTACAACCAAGAACACCAATAACTAGTAAGAAGAAAACAGCTTAGAAACAACCAGCAAACAGTTGAGCAACCTTAAAATCTGGTTCCTTCTCTATGCTGACTACTTGATAATTTAAGGAGATGATTCTCAATTAATAAGACAAAACAGTTCATACAGGTAGTTCAACTATATAATATGTTAGAAGTGGAATTGCAAAAGCTCTACCAAATATTGTCAACATAAGAATAAATCGAATTGAGATGCAATCAACATAATGCAAAATGAAATATGCAATTATTGCTTATCTGCCTATACTACTCGGATGCATAAATCCAAGAGATTATTCTAACCATGTAGATATAGATCACTAGTGTCATTAACAATTAACTACCTTAGTTGCACCAGTGCTGCTGGGAATGATGTTGAAGGAAGCAACTCTTCCACCTCTCCATTCTTTCTTGATGGCCCTCAACAGTCTTCTGTGTAGATGAACCATAGAGAACATAAAATTGACAAAGCAAATCAATCTACAGCTTCAGAATGGATGCAATAAAACAATAGATAACTACACTAACCAATGATTTAGTAGACAGTGGTCATGAGACCCTCAATAATGCCAAATCTATCACTGACGACCAAAAAAATAATAAAGACAGGATAAACGTAAGAGATTGATAGTTCTGTGCTTACCCTAAAATAAATGAAAATGGCAAAAATAATTTAACATAACACATTATCGAGTAAGAAGCCAACCTTGGCAAGGGGAGCAAGACAGTTGGTGGTGCAGCTAGCGCTTGAGAGAATGTGGATGTCTGACTTGTATTCCTTTTCATTGACACCCATGAAAAACATGGGTGCGTCCTTGATAGGAACCAAATTGATAAATTTATTGGCACCACCCTGATCATCAACAAATCCAACAAAAGTAATTTAATATCAGCTAAAGCTCGAGCAAGCCTATATAAAAAACCAACAAATCAAACACATTGAGTGATCAGTGAGATCTCTGAAATGACAAAGAGAGTGAGACCTCAGAAAGCTAGAGAAATCACTAAATAAGTACGTGTACTGATGTGTAACAAAGCCTAAGCATGTGAGATACCTTTAAAAAAACATCAAGTAATGTAGACAACTAGATTAAGATAAAATTATGGAAGGAATTATTGATAATTAAAATTTCTTCCGACCAACCAAATCATCAAACTGAAGATCATACCAGTTTACAGCCGAATACCATAAAAGGAGAGTAATATCTATCACTTCCATAAGAAAAACAAAAACGCTCACTTTTATTTTTTTTAAAGAGTATATAACAAACAAAGAAGGGGTTCATATTGAACTTTCAAGTGGGCAGCAGCCTCGCCTTCTCGGTGAACACTCAGGTATACATCAACAACATACTCAGCTCTGGTCTCAAACCACGGGATCTTCTCACGGTTAGAAACCCAAATAAATAGAAACCAAATTGATTATTTCATCAATAACCCAAACTAGAATTAAAAAAATTAAATAAAATAAATAAAAAACACAAACTATAATCTCCAACAGATATCGGTAACCCCAAAATCTAAAATCGAAAGCCCCTTGGTTAGAAACCCCATAAATCGAAACGTGAAAGGATTCTTTTATCAGTATCCCAAACTGAAATCAAAAAAATTGCAAACCCAAACCGAAACATTCAATCTTCCTAACAAAAAGAAAAAAAAAATCTAGGTAAATCAAAAAGAATAAAATAAAAAAGAAACAAGAAAACCCTAACAAAAACTAATCTTACCTTTACAGATACCTCTTTCAAGGAATGAAAAAGACAAATCTAGGGTTTCTGCTTTGACAACAACCGACACCACCAACCCCCGGTGAACTGTGAGAGAGTAGAGAAATCGAAAAAAAATAAGAAACTTATAGTGAGAAATCAAGCGAGAGAGACTTTTAGCGAGAAATCAAGCGAGAGAGACTTGCAATGATAAAATCGAAAAAAAAAAAAGAGATGTTATTCAAAGAGAGAAACTTACAGTGATGATGGTGTTCATCGGAGAGAGGAAAGAGAGAGAGGCGTTGAGGTCGACAAAGGAGAGGGCGAGTGTGCGGTTATGTTTAGAGATCCAAAAATCCAAGAGGGAGAGTGAAATATGGAGAGGGAAACAATGAAATAAAAAGAGAGAAAAATGAAATTGTTATGATTTCTAGGGTACACAGAATATATATCGAGAGAAGTGGGAAGATGATATTACTTATTTACTAATATCTCATTCATACAATATATCTCTCCGTAACACTTATACAACTTCTTCGCACATTTGTTCGTACGACCCTTTTCAAAACAAAAGGATTCAACAATATATATAGGGACCATCCTCTGGATAAGGATTTAGAGGATGTCGACACACATATGTGATGACTCATGTTATGTTCTAGAGGATGTCGACGCACATATGTGATGACCCATGTGATAACATGAGTCATCACATATGTATCGGTGGGGACAGCCACCTATTGACCTCGCATGCTATAACAACGCATGCTATAACACTCCCCCTTGGATGTCCACCATTTTAAGATAATTGCTTCATTAAAAACCTTGCCAGGAAAAACCCAGAGGGACAAAACCTGAGCAAAGGAAAAGAGTACAAAGACCTAGAAGAGTGTTGGACTCACATAAGCTGCCTCATTAAAAACTTTGGCAAGGAAAACCAGAGGGACAAAACCTTGAGAAAGGAAAAAGAGTACAGCGCGATAAGGTCCAGTCAGACAAATGCAAGCATCGGGATACTCCCCCTGATTGAGCAGGCACTCAAACCAGTCCGCTTGATGATACATCTGTCTCATACCGATACCATAGACTAGCTTTCTGAATATAGCCGTTGGTAGAGACTTGGTGAAGAGATCAGCATAATTCTCACAGGATTGTATCTGCTGGATATCAATCTCACAGTTCTTCTGAAGATGGTGAGAATAAAATAACTTCGGCGAAATATGCTTAGTTCTATCACCTTTGATGTAGCCTTCTCTAACTTGTGATATGCAAGCGGCATTGTCTTCAAAAATGACTGTTGGAACATCAGTGACAGAGGGTAGAGCGCAAGAGCTTCTAATATGGCTAATCAATGATCGTAGCCATACACATTCCCGGCTGGATTCATGTAATGCAATAATCTCCGAATGATTCGAAGAAGTAGCTGGAATACTTTGCTTGTTGGATCGCCAAGAGAATGCAGTACCACCACCCGTAAAAACATAACTATATTGAGAGATAGTTTTGTGGGGATCGGAGAGATATCTGGCATCAGTGTATCCCATAATTTGAGAGCTATTGGATGGGTTTCTCTGATAGAATAATCCCATGTCTGCCGTTCCGCGGAGATATCGGAGAATCTGCTTGACACCTTTCCAATATCTCCTTGTCGGGGCAGAACTGAATCTGGCTAACAGATTTACTGCAAATGCAATGTCTGGTCTGGTACATTGGGCCAAGTACATCAATGCGCCGATTGCACTCAAATATGGTCCCTCAGGACTAAGTAGTGCCTCATCTTCTTCCTTTGGTCGGAATGGGTCTTTCTCAATATCAAGAGATCTCATAACCATAGGAGTACTCAATAGATGCGCTTTGTCCATGTTGAAACGCTTCAAAATCTTCTCAGTATATGCTGTTTGATGGACTAAGACTCCACTTGAGTTATGCTTGATCTGCAAGCCGAGGCAAAATTTTATTTTTCCGAGATCTTTCATCTCGAATTCCTTCTTCAGGTATTCAGCAGCATTACGGAGCTCTTCAGGAGTCCCGATTAGGTTGATATCATCGACATACACAGCGATGATAGCAAATCCAGATTCTGACTTCTTTATAAAAACGCAGGGGCAAATGGGATCGTTTGTATATCCTTCCTTTATCAGGTATTCACTAAGGCGATTATACCACATCCGCCCGGATTGTTTCAATCCATACAAAGCTCTTTTGAGCTGAAGTGAATACAAATGGCGTGGTCTTCCCTCAGGTAAAAATAACCCTTCCGGGACTCGCATATAAATATCTGTATCTAACTTCCCGTACAGATACGCAGTAACCACATCCATCAGATGCATGTCGAGTCTTTCTGAGACTACCAGACTGATCAGATATCTGAAAGTAATTGCATCCATAACAGGAGAATATGTCTCTTCATAATCAATCCCAGGTCTCTGTGAAAAACCTTGTGCCACGAGTCGTGCCTTATAGCGAACGACCTCGTTTTTCTCATTGCGTTTTCTTGCAAAGACCCATTTGTTTCCCACCGGGTTCACATTCGCGGGTGTTGGTACAACCGGTCCAAACACCTCACGCTTTGCAAGGGAAGCCAACTCTGCTTGGATAGCTTCTCTCCATTTTGCCCAATCAATTCTATGTCGACATTCCTCTATAGAGCGTGGCTCAATATCATCGTTCTCCGTGACGATGTCAGTAGCTACTGAGAAGGAAAAAATATCGTCGACAATTATTTCATTGTGATTCCACATTTATCCGGTACATGCATAATTTATAGAGATTTTCTCATTTCCCTCTCCTGGGGATTGTACCGGTCCTTCTCTTGGGGATTTGCCTTCTTCAAGAGGCATATTATCAGAGGATGTGGATCGTTCAATGATACTCTCTCCGGAAGTACAGACATTTATTGATTGTCATTTCCTCTTCTTGGGAACAGAATCTTTCGAACCAAGGGGTCTCCCACGCTTTTGGTGTGCATTAGATGACTCATTTGCTGCAAGTTGTCCTACTGGGATTGTATGCCTTCTCGGGACATCAGCTCTTACAGCACGTCTCTCCGGGACATCAGCTCTTACAGCATGTCTCTCCGGGACATCAAGTTTAGCTGGAGCATTTGCAGCAGGTATATATGACTTGGTAACTTTAGCTGCGTCATTAAATGCATCAGGCATTTCATTGGCAATTTCCTGAAGATGAGCAATCTTCCGCATCTCAATGTCACAGGCATTGGTATGAAGATCAAGATGAAACATAGATGGTGTGATCCAGGAAATCGCATGTCGTTCTTCTGACGACGAATCACGTCGTTCTACTGACGACGAATTGTCTCCCCCTAATGACGGGAAGACTGTCTCATCAAAATGACAGTCCGCAAAACAGGCGGTAAAAACATCACATGTTATTGGCTCAAGATAACGAATAATAGAAGGTGAATCAAAGCCAACATATATTCCTAGCCGAAGCTGAGGACCAAACTTGGTGCGTCGCGTAAAGGCAATAGGAACTTGCACAGTACAACTAAATACACGCAAGTGTGAAATGTTTGGTTGGTGACCCATAACAAGCTGCATAGGAGAATACAAATGATATGCAGTCGGACGTATCCGAACCAATGCAGCTGCATGTAAAATAGCATGTCCCCAGGCTGCAACAGGTAGCTTAGTTCTCATAAGCATAGGCCGAACAATGAGCTGAAGACGCCACAAATGATTCTGCCAGACCATTTTGTGTATGAACGTGAGCAACAGGATACTCTACGTCGATGCCAACTGCTTGGCAATACGCGTCAAAAGTTCAAGATGTAAACTCGGCAGCTCCATCAAGACGGATAGACTTAATGGGGAATTCAGGGAAATGTGCACGTAATCGTATAATCTGAGCGAGCAAACGTGCAAAGGCAACATTGCGAGTGGATAATAGGCATACATGCGACCACCTCGCAGAAGCATCCACCAAGACCATAAAATATCAGAATGGTCCAAATTGGGAATGGATAGGCCCACAAATATCTCCCTGAATTCGTTGCAGAAAAGCTGGGGATTCAACTACGACCTTGGTTAAAGATGGTTTAAGCACCAATTTACCCAGAGAACACGCTGCACAAGCATAATCTTTGGACATCAGAATTTTCCTGTTCTGTAATGAATGTCCCTGAGTGTTTTGAATTATTCTACTCATCATCGTAGAACCTGGTGACCAAGTTGGTCATGCCAAAGCATAAACGCTTTTGGGTCATTGAACTTTTGGTTCAAGACAGCATAAGATTCAACCCTTCTTATTATCGTATGATACAAACCAGAGGAGAGAGCTGGGAGCTTCTCTAATATATGCTTCTGGTGAGAGACAATAAAGGTAATACACAAGTATTCAATATCATGCTCATTCACTATCTCAAGGTGTTATCCATTACGACGTATGTCTTTAAAGCTCAACAGATCTCTCCTGGATCTGGAGGAATACAAAGCATCGTCAATATCAAGTATTGTACCACCCGGGATTATAATACTAGCTCTACCAGAGCCCTCAATCAAACTGGTTGTACCAGTGATAGTAGTCACGCAAGCCTTGAACATACTCAAGCTCGTGAAAAATTTACTATCACGGAGGATTGTATGGGTCGTAGCACTGTCTGCTAGACAAATATCCTCGCCATATTGGCTTTATTTGGATATGTCTCTGCTTGGACCAATATCTCGGGATATGCCTCTGCTTGGGTCCATATCCTTTAAAAATAAAGCAAGTATAAGCATATACACAAAAAGTTTATATTATATATGAACAAAAGTAGTACAGAAAAGTAGTACAATTGGTATGAACAAACTCATTCCCCAATTGTATAACAAAATTCTAATTAGTGTGAACATGCTCACCCCCAAATTAGTTTGCTTACATCCTCTCCTTCTAGATCAAGAAACATATCGGATAGTTCCAGGTGGGTATCATTAGTGGGAACACCATTATAAATATAATTTGTCTCGGCACCAGTTTTGGCTTTCTTACATAAAGCCTGATACAAGTCAGCTAGGTGCTCGGCCGTATAACAATTACGCACTAGGTGTCCTTTCATGCCACAACGATAGCAGGTTACATCTCTAGGGGGTTTATTCCAACCTCTTCCTTTTCTTTGCTTCGTTTTGCCACTATCCCTCTCCTGGGGATCAGCGTTATCCCTCTTCTGGGGATTTTGTGTAGCATAATTTGGATTATTCCACTTCCCAGAATTATTCCGTCGGTAGCGTCTACCGCGCCTACCTTTATAACCAGGTCGTCCACGTCCATGTCCTGAAGCAGTCGCTGCATAAGCTTCAGGTACAGACGTAGAACTAGTAGGACGAGCCTCATGGTTCAATAACAATAATTCGTTATTCTTCTCAGCAACTAGAAGGCAGGAGATTAATTCAGAATATTTTTAGAACCTACGCTCTCTATATTGCTGCTGTAATAGCACATTAGAGGCGTGGAAAGTGCTAAAGGTCTTCTCCAGCAGCTGCGCATCAGTAACAGTATCACTACACAGTCTCAGCTGCGAAGTTATTCTGAATAAGGCCGAATTATATTCTGTTACTGACTTGAAGTCCTGCAACCGCAGGTTCCTCCAATCATTCAAAGCACCAGGATATATGACCATCGACAAGTGGCCAAATCTATCCTTTAAACAATTCCAGAGGACTAACGGATCTTTCACCGTCAAATATTCAGATTTAAGTCCCTCATGGATATGGTGCCTAATGAAAATAGTGGCAGCAACAGCACGACTCTCTGTGGTCGGATGATTTCCTTCCCGGATAGTATCTCCGAGTTGATTAGACGCGAGATGTAGTTCCATATCCAGGACACAAGAAAGATAGTTGTTTCCAGTGATATCTAAAGCAACAAACTCAAGCTTCGTTAAATTCGACATTGAAAATAAGACAACACAAGTATACCTTTCTGATTTTGTAAGATGCCCAGAAACTTCGGGTTGATCACAAAATGTCGAGGTCTCGATCTTGAGAGTTGTAGAGAGTCGTGCTGATAACGTGTTATGATTTCTACGATACACAGAATATATATCGAGAGAAGTGGGAAGAGGATATTACTTATTTACTAATATCTCATTCATACAATATATCTCTCAGTAACACTTATACAACTTCTTCGCACATTTGTTCATACGACCCTTTTCAAAACAAAAGGATTCAACAATATATATAGGGACCATCCTCTGGATAAGGGTCCAGAGGATGTCGATACACATATGTGATGACTCATGTGATAACATGAGTCATCACATATGTATCGGTGGGGACAGCCACCTATTAACCTCGCATGCTATAACAACGCATGCTATAACAGAAATATAACTTTTAGATTACCAAAGTACTATTATACCCATGTTAAATACCAAAATGATTAAAATACCCTTCGTTTATAACGGTTATAAGCGTTATACAAAACTAAAACTGTTAAAGATTTTTATTGTTTATCCATATGATAATTTGCAATGCATAGATAGAGTTCGTAACGATTGTAACTGTTAGAACACTTGTAACGATTGTAACTGTTACAAACCCAAAAAATGAAGTGTTGGAAAAAGTTGATTTTGGTGTAGTACTATACAATTGAATTGATCTCATCTCCTTTTATCTGCAAGATCCCATCTATTTTTACTGAAAAAAAAATGGAAGACATCCAAACCTAGAATCCTATAAAAGTAAAAAAAACTTCACAAACCTTAAAAAGAAAAAAAAATCAGAGGGAAAGAGAAATCGGGACCGTATGTGACGGGGTACCTCGCTGGAGAGCGACAACGACGAAATCTTTAAGCTGTCCAAGGTCGTCGGTAGTTGTCCAGACAAAACGAAATCTAAAAAATTTTCAGATCCCGATTTGGCTTTGGGTTGTGAAAGTGATGACTTAAAAAGTTTGTTAATCTTAGCTATTGATTTGGATTCTTTATCAATGGTTGGTAATAATCTAGAATAGTTCCAATGAGGCAGTGTAACGCCCCAATTCGAAACTCACAATCTCTAAGAAATTAAGTCGCATCTCGAGGCATTAGGCTTACTACACGAGGTGACTAATTAGTACTAAACAAGCCTAAACAAGGTTTAAAACTTAATCAGAGTTAAACTAATACAGCTATCCATATCACTAATCACCTCAAAATATGACTAGGGCGAACAAAAAATTCGCCAGAGTCTCCCCTCTAATTTCAGGGTTCTCAACCTGTCATAAACTTGTAGAAGAGATGATTTATCTACAAATAATATTTCTAAATCATTCCAATCATTCACGATAGTCATATCATCTCATCAAGACTAGTCTACCTACTTCATCGAAATAATAATACTTAGCCATCCACTAGGCTGGATTCAAACCACAATTCTAAAATGATGCCTCGCATAATAATATACATAGATAACCTGAGTTAAGTGATATAATATACATAAGTGTGTTTGTCTTATATAAATATCTTAAGAAAATATATACAAAACAAGTAAGATAACAAGCACCTCAAAAAGGCTAAATACAACACCTCAAGTGTAAGAAAGCTAGCGTTGACGTACTCTCTATATCGATCTCCTCAAAAGGTGTAGATATAGTCCGACCAATCCTCTCCTATATCCTTGTTTCCCTCTACAGTAATATCTCCTGGATTTGAGCAAAAAGCTTAGTAAGAAACTTATAATACTAACAAATAGTCACTAACATGAATTTAAGACAATGCAGGGTTTAAAAGGAAATCGAGAAATCATAATACAAAAATGTAAAAATAGTTGGTACTTATTCTACAAAATAAACCGATAACCATTCACTTACCCATACAAGTAAATATAAACTAACAATATCTCACATCATAATATTGCGTAGTGTAATCATCTTAGAGTGAAGAGTATACGACTAGATGTTTCAGCTCCTAGTTGGTGAGCAAGATCGTGTTCCAACTTAACCGATGTGGAACCCCATCGTTAATTCCTGATTTCCGACCGAGCGACTGATTTATCGGTTTTTGTGAGAAGCACGCTGGCTCATGATTTGGGTTCAGGTGGACCCTTGACCA
>MVGT01000173.1:46882-95625 GCA_002174775.1 Macleaya cordata | reverse complement strand
TTTATTTTTCACCGTTGGATTTGATAGATCATGCTTGGATTGACACCCTTGATGGTTTATGCTTATCATAGAGATTAATAAATATTGTAGAACTAATTATTAGATAAAGATTAGAAATTTCGAATTTTATTTTGTGCTTAATATTTATATCATCCGAATTAATAAATAAAGTCTTTTGTTAATTCGAGTTTGGAAAATTTAATGGAATGGATTTAGTTAATTTATCATTTGTTATGGTGGATTCAAATACCCTAGTTTCTCTAAATCTGTGAAGTTTTTATTTAGTTAATTTACTTGTTCTAAATCATCCAAAAATCTTAATTTATTTCAACCCTTAATTTAATTAATTTTACTTATTTCTTAATCCCTGTAGATCGACCCGTACTTGCCGTTGTCTCAATAGACAACCGTGCGATTGCGGTATAAATATTATTGAGTCATAAAATCACGACCAATCATATCACAACGTGACTAATATATATACAATTGGGTGCATTAGTAACATCAAAAGTATAATAATGTGACCAATAGATACAAAATTGGGTGCATTAGTAACATCAAAAGTTTAACAATGTGACCAATACATACAAAATTAGGTGCATTGGTCACATCACAAGTATAACAATGTGACTAATATATGTACAATTGAGTGCATTGATCACATGAAACGTATAACATCATAACTAATGCATACACAATTGTGTGCATTGGTCACGTCTAAAGCCATAAAGTAACTATTCGACCAAGATTTTGGACACGGCTTATTGTGTGAAATAGTCACATTATAAAAAACGTGACTGGAATTTGTCACAAGGCCTATGGTCACGTAAAATAAAACACCAAAATCTGTGACTAAATGCTTTTAGTCACGGTAATTAACCGTGACGAAAAGCCATTTTTGTACTAGTGCCTCCATCCCACACATCATCTTAAAACAACTACTTCTCCCAACATATGGAAGGAAGTAAAATATATATATATATATATNTAATTTATTTCAACCCTTAATTTAATTAATTTTACTTATTTCTTAATCCCTGTAGATCGACCCGTACTTGCCGTTGTCTCAATAGACAACCGTGCGATTGCGGTATAAATATTATTGAGTCATAAAATCACGACCAATCATATCACAACGTGACTAATATATATACAATTGGGTGCATTAGTAACATCAAAAGTATAATAATGTGACCAATAGATACAAAATTGGGTGCATTAGTAACATCAAAAGTTTAACAATGTGACCAATACATACAAAATTAGGTGCATTGGTCACATCACAAGTATAACAATGTGACTAATATATGTACAATTGAGTGCATTGATCACATGAAACGTATAACATCATAACTAATGCATACACAATTGTGTGCATTGGTCACGTCTAAAGCCATAAAGTAACTATTCGACCAAGATTTTGGACACGGCTTATTGTGTGAAATAGTCACATTATAAAAAACGTGACTGGAATTTGTCACAAGGCCTATGGTCACGTAAAATAAAACACCAAAATCTGTGACTAAATGCTTTTAGTCACGGTAATTAACCGTGACGAAAAGCCATTTTTGTACTAGTGCCTCCATCCCACACATCATCTTAAAACAACTACTTCTCCCAACATATGGAAGGAAGTAAAATATATATATATATATATATTATAAGAACCCCAAAATCCATTTGGTTTTGGAAATATACCCATCCCTAAAGCTCGATAACGATTAAATCTCGATTCTTTTGAAAATATAGTTTATTTAACTATAAATAAGAAAAGAATCATCCATATACTTATATATGTATATAATTCATTCATATATATATAATTATTAGAATCTAGTTATTTTAAAAATAACTATTACTGTTTTACATCACTATGTAAAACTATACTTTTGGAAAATCATTTTCACATCAATAGGACATCACAAATAAATCATGCATGCTTTGCAAAATAATTACATTTGATTTATAAATCTAAACCCTATAAAAGCATTGAAAGCACTAGGCTACAAGAAAGTATTTATAAGTTCCTACCTCAAATCCCGCAAGGCTCTCTTTACAGCATTAATTTCCTCCAATTAGTGTACTGGTATTAGTACACACTCCCAACTGTAAACAGCATATTTAATTCACTTTCAAAACTCAATTAAGTTCATATTAATTCCATATAGAATAGCCTAGGAATCTAAATTCTAACCTAAACAGTCACTACAAGGGTCCAGGTCCTTATCAAATTAAATAAGGGCTTTAGGACTACAACCCAATTTGTTCTAAATATCCTCTTTAATTAATCTAGACCTCCGAATCTACAATCTAACCTAAAACAATAAATTTGGGTCAAAATCAACCGTTCCAATTATCAATTTCATCAATTAAGGGTTTGAAAGGTCTAATCAAATCTTAAACTATTAACAAAATCAAACCTAAAATTGAAAACTAAGATTAACAACATAAAATATCTAATTAAAATTAAATAAAAAGCTAAGGTTTCAAATTATACCTCAATCCACAAATTAAATGGTCCTTACGATTTCCATCGGACCGTCACCATCATCATCATCTTTTTTTTCCTCTTTCTCCTTCTCTCTCTCTCTCTCCTTCTCCTTCTCTTTTTTTTTCTCTCTCTCTCTCCTTCTCCTTCTCTTTCTCTCTCTCTCCTTCTCTTACCGTCCCTGTCTCTCTCTGTCGTTTATCTCTGTTATAAGAGAGACTTATCTCTCTCTTATAATACTAAAAGGGGCGGTGGATTAAAAGTTAAAAAAATAAAACTAAATAATAATAATAATAATAATAATAAAAAGATTATTTACTTTGGTTATACTATGGTATATGTACATACAACGAATTATGCGTATATAATAGGAAGATTTATAAAAATACTCTTTAATACAACACCCAATACATATACATAGTATATATACACAATTTGATAAAGTTTAATGGTCAAAATCAAAGTCAAAATCGCGGGTACCTTCGGTATCAATCCAAATCGTGTTCCGAGCCTTGATTTGGGATCAATTAGTGTCCAATTTTCGCGCGTGAGTAGTTGAAATTGAATAACTTTTCGAGATCTACCTATTCGTATGGTTCGATTTTTTAAACTATGCTCCGAACAAAAACTCATTATTTAATCCTAGACTTAATTATTTTGGGTCGTTACAGGCAGCGCTACCGCACAAGATTGAGGCGCCAAATCATCCTCCACATCAGCTTCGGTAGAAGCTTCTGTAGGTTTTTGCTATAAACCTAGCATTATCGAAAAAAATTTAACTTAATTTTTTAGCATTTTGAACAATGGCAGTGCTAGGGTTACAGAATTTGCTACAGAATTTGCTACAGAATTTGCTACAAAAGGCATAATTTACGGTGAGATTCATATCACTTTGGGATGTTGTGCGAATTACGAGAGTATGTGAAACATATTGACCGTTGGATTCCGTTTTAACAATTTCTTCCATGAACTAATTACAGACATAGATGTAATTAAAACGTCCTAAAAATTTTAGATGTAAATTTTTGGTATCTCTAAACGTTTACGAGTATCAGAGGCTACCAGCAATGACTCAAGTGACTGAAACTTCAAGAAAGCATTCTCTCTCTATTTCTCTGTTCACGAAATTCAAGAAGAAAACGAAACAAGGATTTGAAAACAAGCTCAACAATGGAACTGATATGCTTCATTTCTGCAAAATCTCCTACACTGCTACTAGTAATTCTTTTAATGGCGATAGCCACCACAGCCGCCGTGGTGATGCCAGAAGATGGGTGCACAGAAGAACTTACAGAGATGTCACCGTGCTTACCCTACATTTCTTCTCCGCAGAGCAATCTCTCCTCATCGCCTTCCAATTCTTGTTGCGTACAATTCAATTGGGCTTTCGATACTGGTAGGGTTACCTGCCTATGTCATCTCATCCATCAGCCATTTCTAATGGGATTTCATGTCAGTGTCACACGGATTTTATCTCTCTCATCTATTTGTCCTCGCACAGACGCTGCGAAGTTCCCGTCGAGAATTTCATTGAAAGATTTCTGCGAAGGTATGGATTTATGTTCTTTTGATTTTGTTTATGGATTAAAAATCTTTGAAATATAAGGAACCTGATACGCTTCGGAATGGAAAGAACCTGATTTCGTTTCTGTTCTTGATACATCGATTAATGGCGGCAGCTACCATGCAGCCATAAGATGAATGCCCCGAAGAAATTACGCAGATGTCACCGTGCTTACCTTACATCTCTTCTCTGCTGAGCAATCTCTCCTCCTCGGCTTCCCCTTCTTGCTGCGTTCTCCATAATTCGGCCTTCGATACTGGTAGGATTACTTGCTTATGTGACCTCATCCGCTGGCCATTTCTTCTTGGAGTCCCTCTCAATAGTACACGGATCTTCTCTCTTTCATCTGTCTGTGCTCGCAAAAACGCGATGAATTTACCTGCCAGAATATCTTTGAAACATTTCTACAAAGGTATGGATTACTTTGATACCACAAAAATTGCTAATTATTTTAAGTTTGCTTATTTAGAATAATACATTGTCTTTGGTACCTTTTGATCAATCTATGAATGTGTTGGGATGTAAATGGGTATTCAAGTTGAAGCAGAGATCAGATGATGGGTCAGTAGTGTTAGGTTGATAGGATCAATTTGATCCTATCCAAAGGCTAGCGCGAACCTGATCAAGTATAATGGAATTTCTTAAAATAAAACTAAATTCTTCTCTACTTTATTTCTTTACTACGATGAAATTTATAATGTTTCATACTACAATGCCAATCAAATAGAAAACCTAGTTTAACTAAAATAATACTTCCTAATTTGGAAAGGAAACTAGATAGATATTGACTAAAATAGGAACTAACTAAAAAGGAAGCTGCATGTTTGTGCTGTTTCTTTGCGTCGAGTTGCATGGGTCCCATCTCATCCTTCTCCAGGTCACTCACCTCATCTCTATTACTGTTGGATTCTATTATTCCACCCCATTGATGAAATCTATTGAGAGCCACGAAGTGAGCATACTTGGACAAGCGGTCTACAATAACTATAATTACGGTCTTGCCATGAGAATTTGGCAGCCCATCGATGAAATCTATTGAGACCATTTAAAGCTAACAAGTAGAACCTCATAAAGCAAGGTTAGTAGCTCAGGGTTTTCTTCATCAAGATGGGGTATATTTAAATGAAACTTTTAGTCCAGTTGTGAAGATTGCTATAGTTCGAACTTCTACACTTGAATGGACGAAGATATGGGATAAGCTTTTCTGTATTAGCACACATCACCAACGTTTACACAGGTTCTCCTTATAGGAGATAATACAAGCACAAAATCAGGAAACTGATTACAATAGCTAGCTGGCCTAACTAATTTCCTAATTTATAGCATTGACTAATATTCTATTTATAGCAAATATTCACAGCTAACAAATCTCCTAATATTCGGTAATATTACTACAAAATCTTTTCCTTTTTCAACATTCCCCCTCAAGTTGGTTTGAAGATATCCTCCATAGCCAGCTTGCCAATTAGTCTGTCAAACTGTCTAGTAGGAAGTCCCTTTGTAAACACATCTGCAACTTGCTCAGTAGTAGGAATGTACGGCATACAGATCAATCCGTTTTCGAGAGTGTTTGTCTAACTCCAGGTGCTTCATTCTGTCATGAAGCACTGGATTGTGAGAGATTGAAATAGCAGCTTTATTGTCATAGTATACTTTTATATGCAACAGATTAGAGGTTTTCAACTCTTCCAATAGTCTCTTAATCCACAACACCTCACAAATTCCAAGAGCAACTGATCTAAACTCAGCCTCTGCGCTTCTTGCTACTACATTCTGCTTTTTACTCCGCAAGGTGACAAGGTTGCTTCCAACAAACATGCAGTAACCAGAAGTTGACCGTCTATCAATAGTACTCGCAACCCAATCCGCATCAGTATAGGCTTCAACTTGCAAATGCCCACGTTTTTTGAACAGTAGACCTCTTCCAGGGATCCCCTTTAGGTATCAAAGAATTCTATAGACTGCATCAAAGATTTTTTGTCCAGGTGAATGCATGAACTGACTAACCATGCTGACTGCAAATGCTATATATGGACGTGTATGTGACAATTAGATCAGTCTTCCAACAAATCTTTGATACTACTCTCTATTCAGAACTTATTCTTCTTTAGAAGGCTGTAGCTTAAGGTTGGACTCAATGGGTGTCTCGGCTGGTTTACATCCTAGTAGACCTGTCTCATCAAGTAAATCAAGCACATATTTACGTTGATTCAAAAAATACCTTTTTTGGATCTAGCAAACTCCATTCCAAGAAAGTATTTTAATGCACCCAAATCCTTTATCTCGAAATCAGCTGCAAGTCTCTTTTTCAGACTCTTCAATTCTTCATTGTCATCACCTGTCAAGATTATATCATCCACATAGACAATTAAGATTGCAACCTTGCCTTCTCTACTATGTAGAACATGGTATGGTCAGCTTGGCTCTGACAGTAGCCACAACTCTTCACAGCTCTCCCAAATCTCTCAAACCAAGCTTTAGGGGACTTTTTCGGTCTACAGACTTTGTTTGGTCCCAATTTTCCCTCAAACCCAGGTGGTAGACTCATAAAGCCCTCCTCCTCAAGATCTCCATTTAAAAAGGCATTTTTTTTACATCTAACTGGTGTAATGGCCAGCTGAAATTTACAGCCAAAGATAATAAGATTCTGATTGAATTTATTTTGGCTACAGGAGCAAAGGTTTCCTGATAATCAATCCCTTAGGTCTGGGTGAACCCTTTTGCTACTAATCTTGCCTTATACCTCTCTACGCTACCATCAGCTTTACATTTCACAGTAAAGACCCACTTGCAGCCTACTGTTCTTTTCTCCTCAGGTAAATCAACTATCTCCCAAGTACTACTTCTTTTAAGAGCATTCATTTCCTCCATCACTACTAATTTCCAATTTGGATCATCAAGAGCTTCCTGAATGTTTCTCGGGACAAACAAGTGTGAGGTTTTTTAGGTAAAAGCTCTATGAGTATGAGAAAGTTTTTTATAAGAAAGGTATTTGGCAATGGGATATTTTGGATATTTGTGCAAGTTCGGGTTCCTTTCCTAACAGCTATAGGAATATCAAGATCTGATGATTCTTGGCCAGGAGAAGTAACAGGAATTGAAGATGAGTTAAGAACAGAACTACCTGTGATGTCTGGAGGTCCAGTTCCCGAAGGTCGAGATTGATCATTTCCAAGAGTAATAGGCTGACTTTGACTCTTTTGATGAGGTCTTCTCCAAGTATAAACCAGAGGCTCAGTATTGGGATTTTTTGGACCCGGTTGTAGTGATTTTCCCCCTATTTCAGATACAGTAATGTTCGGCACTATATGACTAGGATTCCCTTCATTGTTTTCGTTGGTTTTATCGTATTGTTCCTGACTTTGAGTTTCAGGAATAACAGTAGTCAAAATCATATTTGGTAAAGGAGTAGAAGATAAATCCCAAAAATTTTCTTCCATTACCTCATTCTCCCCCTGAAGAGAATTTTTGTGAAAGTAGGATTTATTCAAAGGAGGAGACATCTATACTCACATAAATTTTTCTTGTTTGGGGATAATAACACTTATATCCCTTTTTATTAGAAGCATACCCTATAAAAACACATTTTTCAGTCCGAGGATCAAGTTTGGACTGAGTATTATTGGGTATATGAACAAAAACAATGCAGCCAAAAACCTTTAGAGGTAAATCCGAGTACATACTAGATAAGGGAAATTTTTTGGAAACATTCTAATGGCATGTTATATTTTAAAATATGTGTAGGCATTCTGTTAATCAAGTAAGAGGCTGTTAAAACAGCTTCCCCTCAAAGATATTTTGGAACATTCATTGAAAACATTAAAACACTAGCTACTTCAACTAAATGCTTATTTTTTCTTTCGGCAATTCTGTTTTGTTGAGGGGTATCCACACAAGTAGACTGATGATGTATCACCCTTTTCCTTAAAAAAACTTCCCAAAAGTTTATTAAAATACCCGGTTCCATTATCAGTGTGAAAAATGCTAATTTTTTTTTGAAATTGAGTTTCAACCATCGTCTAAAATTCCTTAAAAAGTTTTTCAACCTCAGTCTTTTCATTCATCAAATAAACCCAACACAAATGGGTATGATCATCTATAAAGGTAACAAACCATTTTTTCCTAGAGATAGTAGTGACTCTTGAAGGTCCCCAAACATCACTATGTATTCCATAAAATAGTTTTGAAGAAGAATAAGGTTTTGGCAAATAAGTAGTACGATGACTCTTAGATAAGCAACAACTTTCACAATAGAATGATGAACAATCCAAACCCTGAAATAAAGTAGGAAACCAATGTTTAATATATGGAAGCTAGGATGTCCTAATCTTAAGTGCCAAAGCATTATTTGTTCATAAACAGAATTAGAACTGACACTACTAAGACCCTAAGCCTTTTTATTACTGGAGAAGTTATCATCAAAGTAGTAAAGTCCATCTATCATCTTACCACTGCCAGTCGTCTTCCTCGAGCTCCGGTCCTGAAATTCACAGTAAGAATCACAGAAAATTACACGACAATTAAATTCTTTGGTTAGTTTACTCAAAGAAAAAAGATTACAGGCAAGTTTAGGGACATGGAGAACAGATTTAAGATCTATATTCTCAGATAATTTTATCAAATGTTTTCCTGCAATGGGTGAGAAACTGCCATCTGCAATTCTAACTTTTTCAAGGCCAGAACATAGTGAGTAAGTGCTAAAAAGATTAGAGAAGCTAGTCATATGATCAGAGGCTCCAGAATCGATGATCCATGGAGTAGAATTCGAACAACAAGAAAGGGCATTAGGTCATTACCTGTTTGTGCAAGTAGGAATACCAAATGAGCAATTAGATTTCAGCAGCTTCAGAAGGTGATCCATCTGCTCCTTGCTGAAGGGACTTGTCTCAACTTCATTGGCAGTGGGAACCGTAATGCTGTTTCTGTCACTAGGCCTGCTGCTCTTCCAATTCGCTAGTTTTCCGTGGATTTTCCAGCAGGTCTCTCGAGTATGGCACGGTTTGTTGCAGTAGTTGCACCAGACCCGTGGCTTTCCTTCAGGTTTTAGCTAAAAATTGGCTGTTTTATTAGCAGTAGCCTTGGCAACAACAAGGGCAGAACTCTCAAAAGGCCCGCTAGTAGTCTTCTTCCCCAACATTACATGTCCGCGGCTCTCTTCTCTTCGTACCTCAACAAACACCTCACCAATTTGAGGAAGTGGAGTCCGGCCAATGATTCATCCCCATACTTCATCAAACTCTACGTTGAGCCTAGCAAGAAATTTGTAAATGCGATGAGCCTCAACGGTCCATTTGTTATGATTGGCATCTTCAGTGGATTTCCATTCATAATTATTGAACTGATCTAAGTCTTGCCAAAGGCGCTTCAATGAATTGAAATACTTGGTGATCGAGTCTTCCACCTACCGAATCTCATCTAGTTTCAGAGTCAATTCATAGACTTGAGACTGATTTCCCAAATCAGTGTACATCTGATTCACATTGCCCCAGAGTTATTTGGGCGTGGAGTAGCACATATAGTTGGAGCTAATATCCTCATCCATGGAGTTCACGAGCCAAGTTATCACCATTGAATTTTCTGCATCCCGGGTTTTTTTTTCTTTTCGAATTTCTTAGGGAGGCTCTGATGCCATCGACACTTGAATGGACGAAGATATGGGATAAGCTTTTCTGTATTGGCACACATCACACACGTTTACACAGGTTCTCCTTATAGAAGAGAATAAAAGCACAAAATCAGGAAACTGATTACAATAGCTAGCTGGACTAACTAATTTCATAATTTACAGCATTGACTAATATTCTATTTACAGCAAATATTCACAGCTAACAAATCTCCTAATATTCGGTAATATTACTATAAAATCTTTTCTTTTTTCAATTGAACTATACTCACAGTTGCAGTAACCTGTAAATGGCATATTAGGCAACTTTTAAATAAATTTTACTCACCTTGTGTTCCTGGTAGAATTGATGACAAATCTCAGATTGAAGCTGCTGGAGGCTATGCCATTGAATGGATTCACTGGAATTGTGTGAATCGCGTCAATGGTGAGCTAGGTGTGCGCCGATATGTGAACTTTGAAAGGTTCAGCTCGCGATCTGAGAAATCTAGTACATTCAATAGTTATTGGACATGTTTGATAGTATTGAGCATATGCTTACTTGGTTGGATCAGTTATCAGTTGAGTTGGAGAGAGTTGAACGTAAGGGACAATGAAAAAATGGTGATTCCATTCATTCTACTCCTTCGCCTCATTCCACTCTTTTGCCTCATTCCACTCATTCGCCTCATTCCACTCGTTCACCCCATTCCACTGATTCCATTCATTCTACTCACTCCACGCATACCACTGATGGGAAATTAATTAGGAAGATGTTTATTTCAAATTCCATAATAAGTATTGTAAGAGATGGAGTTATGATGTTTGAAGGAGCATATGATGGTCGTGCAGTCGCCATCAAACGTTTTGATAAAGATGTTACAGCTGGGGCTCTTGAGGAATATTAAAAGCTCATTAAGTCGGGTGATCATTCGAACATTCTTCAATGTTATGGATTTGAGAGCGATGAAAAATACGATTATATGGATTTGGAGTGGTGCGAATGTAGCTTGTATGAGGTGATTGATGTGCACACTCAAAGATCGGTTCCTGTTGAGAACAATTTCTTGATGATTGCCTTCAATGATTTATTTTTAAGTCAAAATGGACGACCTTCCCCGCAGTTATTAGAATTATTGAGGTTAGTTATGAATACTATCAAACTAATGCTTTTTTTCCTAATAAATAAAGGGGAGCAACCTTATATAGTTATTTGAATCTTGATTGTTGTCTTATGATACAGGGATGTGGTGGAAGGACTTGTCTATTTACACGGAAGGGGAGTCATACATGGGGACGTGAGGCCACAAAATATTTTTTTACGTTATCAGGGAAGATGGCGGGCTAAGATATCAACCATCGGTGTAAACAAGCATCTCCCTCCAGATCCTATAGGTAAGAGTCTTAATTTGGTTGATTACAGTTGCAAATTTTTATTTTTTAGGCAAGCTTTTTATTGGCATATCATCAATCGTATTGTATTTTTCTTATGTACTTGATCGAGCTACAGACTTTTGTTTCTTAAAGCGCCAAGAGACTAAATAAGACCCATATAGATTGCCATTCCACTAGTAGACCTTCTATCAATTGGGCATCTAGCCCAATCAGTATCTGAGAATGCTTGAATCTGTAGAGAGGTAGTTCTTCTGAATTAAAGACCATGACTGATTATCCCCTTTAGCTAAGAATCCTTTTTTGCATCTCCCAATGTTCTTCACTAGGATATTGCATGTGTCGATATGCTTTGTTCGCTGAGAACACAATATCTGGTGATTCTGGTCAACTATGGTTGCATATTGTAGAGCACATACCGTGCTTCTAACAACTTTGATTTTTTTGAGAAAGCTTGCCACTAGCCATTGGTGTAGATGTTGGTTTCACAGCTTCCATCTTGGTTTTCTTAATAAATTTATGTTGTATTGTTGTTGTGTAAGAATAACTCCTTGATTATTATTATGTGCTTCAATACCTAAAAACTAATGAAAAAACCAAGGTCCTTGATGGAAAATTCCTTCCCAAGTGCCGATATAAGTTGCTGAACTACCAAATCAGAACTTCCCATAACTAGAATATCATCTACATAGAACATAAAGAGTTTTAGCTGAAGATTTTCTTCTTTAAAAGGGGGAAGAATAAAGAATATATTAATGGCAAAAATGATTACAAAGTAAACAGTGACAGTGTTAATAATCAGAGCGCTGAACCCCCAACGGAACACAAAATCCCCAAACAGAAAATTGGAGAGACAAATGATCCCCTTGCCCCACAAGAATAAAGCCCCTTTGATCCTAATCACTCTTTCTTGGAAAGAAGAACTTTTAGATTAAAAATCACCTTATTTCTTTGTTTCCACAAGACCCAGTAGATCGCGTGGGGAATAAGCTTCCATAGCTTCCATCCACCCTTCGAGAACTTGCATCTGTTCCAAGTCCACAGCACATCCTTTGGATTCTCCAGAGGCCACCAAGAGAAACCAAAAGAGTCAAACATAAAGTACCAAATCTCCCTTGCAACTGGGCGGTATAGGAGTAAGTGTGAAACTCACCATAGCACGACTTGCAATGGTTAACCATGATAGATTCCCTTCTTTGAAGAGAGTCTTAGAGTCAGAATTTTCCCCAAAACAGCAGCCCATATAAAGATTTTTACTATTGAGGGAATATCCTTACATCCCACCAACTTTGTCGGGAATTCAACATTACATGGAAGGGAGAAAAGAGAGTAGGCAGAACTGGCCGAGAACTCACCCTCCTTGTTCCCAGCCCAAATCCAACTATTCGGTTCATCATCAATTCATCATCCACCTTCACTATCCATGAGTCATCCAACAAGGGAATCAATGGGTCAATCTCCCAATCTTTTAACTCTCTTCTTAATTCAAGATCCCACCAAAAACCTCTCCTTCAAACTTCACCATATCAGCGACGACCCCTTCTTGACTTTCATACAACACATAGAATTTATGGAATTTCCTATGGAGAAGAATATCAGCACACCACACATCATCCAAAAACGAAATCGAAGTACCATTCCCTACCTTAAAATTGATCTTTTTGCAGAAATCCAAGAGAAGGTTACAGATGCCTCTCCAAACTCCAGTGCCATAAGGTGTTGGAGTCTGGGAGAACCACCCCCAATGAGTTTCCCCAAACTTCTCCGATACTATCACTCTTTACATAGCATCCCTTCCCTTCCCGAAACGCCACAACCACTTTTGAAGGAGGGCCTTATTCATTAGGTTCAGTTTCTTGATACCTAAACTGCCAAACAATTTTGGCTTACAAATATTGTCCCACCTAACCCAATGAAGTCTCCTTTTAGCCGTAGTATTTTCTTTTCCAACAGCTTCGCCACCGAAATTGGCATAAAGAACGACGATATAAAATAGACAACAATGCTTGCTAGAACTGTTTTAATCAACACTATCTTCCCTCCATGAGACAAAGGATCACTCTTCCATCTTGCCAACTTTCGATCAAATCTCTGAATGACTGGATCCCATACTGATTTTGATCTATAGTTAACACCGAGAGGCCCCACTGTCTATTAGCTACAATTCACTGGGCCCACAGCAGGCCCAGTTTCCTTCGAATGGCTGGCTTTCAAACGTTCATGATGCCGTTGACAATATGTTATCTCCATATCCCTTTTTGTTTGGAAGACACACCTCCATTAGAATCCAAACTTTGATCATGTGCCTCTGTACCCCCACAGTAGTTGGCAACATTTCTAATCACCGACTTCTTCCAGAGATGAAATCCCCATGAGACCCATCCCTATCGCCTCTTCCTTTCCATCTTGTTAATTTACCTCCAAAAACCATTTTGAGAAAGTGATTGTGCCGTTTACAAAATATAAAGATCCCACCTTGAGAAGATGATCAGAGAAATAATCCGACCGAGGCAAATACATAGCCCAGCCCCGATCGAATCGAAGGTAGGACATCCACTGGTTTACCCCCATGAGAGATGAGATGGCTAATGACACCTCCATCCAAGACGTCTATGGTGGTCTGGTGTCACAAACAATCGCACTAGACCACGATCCGGAGGTATTAAGGTTGAACATGGCATTCTAACTCTCAGACGACCCTATCAACTCCTTAACACCAGACTGCTCTACCTTCTTCAAAGGTACTGAAACATGGAGCTTTGGCGGCGCAGTTTGAGTACTTAGTCGTAGCAACGACAGCCACGACTTCAGTCCAAGGAATTAGTTGTTCAGTCCGACCTAAACTAGGAGTAGGTGATATTTCATTGTTAACCTTAGCTAGGCTCTAATATCAGTGTTGGGTGGCCTTAGGCCTCTCTCAACCCTAAAAGCTAGCTCAAGAGGTGAGGTTTTCCCACACACTTATAAATTGAAAACTAGCCCCTTCCACAACCGATGTCGGATAACCCCATCAACTGTTGGATCGAGACTGTTGGTAACCTTGGGCTTCGATACCATAATTGAGTGGTCTTAGGCCTCTCTCAACCCCAAAAGTTAGCTCAAGCTAGAGGTGAGACTTTTCATGACACTTTTATAAACTGACCACTAGCCCCTTCCACAACAGATGTGGGATAACCCCAACAATTTTCTCTCTTTCTTTTCTTTTATTAAATAATAAAAATATCCAAGATTGAAGTAGTGAGTATCAGTTTCCCAGTACTTAGTTTCTTGTGGCATTGGTCACCCGAGTATCTTGTCTTCGTACTCATGAACAAAACGGAAAGGTTGAATGTAAGCACAAACATATGGAATAGATTGGTTCTGCTCTCAAGGCTCAGTCTTCTATTCCGTTATCATACTAGACTTGTGTATTTGAAACAACTACTTATCTCATCAATAGATTAACTACACCTATTTTAAAAAAATTCTCACCCCTAGAGTTCGTATTCTAAACCAAGCCAGCTACTTATCTCATCAATAAACTTGAATACAGGTCTTCTAAATGCATTTTTCTGGGGTACAGTATTTTACATAAAGGTTATAAGTATCTCAACCCTACAACTAATAACATTAACATTTCCAGGAATGTAATCTTTGATGAATCTGACTTCTCTTTTGCTTCAAATACTTGAAGTCTTCTCCTGTATTTTCGCATGCTCCTAGCCTCCTACTATGCCTTTAACACCTCTAGTATGTACACCTACTACTAGCCCATCTATACCTCCTTTAGTGCCTAACACTGCTTCATCCCTACCAACTACATCCTCACCACTACACATTTACCCCACCTTCACTAGTCCCATCAATTCATATCTCTCAATCAATACCACCACTGCTGCTACATTACCCACTGAACCTCAAAATACAAACAACCATCCAAACTTGAGCCAAAAATGGTATACACAAACCTAGAGTGTTCTGTGCAGAAAAGCATTCATTACCTAGCACTGTTACTTTGAATCATAGTGTACCTAATAACTACACTGCTGAAAGCAAATATCCCAAATGGAGAGCTGTAGTGGACGAAGAAATCAATGGTCTGATGCAAAATGGAACATGGGTTCTAACTCCACCAATGCCCAATGTGAATGTTGTTGGTTGTAAATGGATTTTCAAGATAAAAAAGCATGTTGAAGGAACAATAGAGAGATAGAAGGCACGCCTAGTAGCTAAGCTTACAATCAAGTTGAAGGCATAGATTACAATGATACATTCAATCGAGTCACCAAGTCATCTATAATTAGGATTATATTATCTATTTCACTATTCAAAGGGTTGAAGATAAGACAATTGAATGTTGAAACGCCTTTTTAAATGGCTATCTCAATGAAGAAGTATATATGTTGACAAGGAACATCCCAATTTTGTTTGTAGATTTAAGAAATCGTTATATAGATTAAAACAAGCTCAAGAGCTTGGATTGATAGCCTTAATCAGTTTCTCCTACAGCAAAGCTTTTAATCAACAAAAATAGATACCTCCTTGTTCATAAGACCATCTTCAGCTGAAACGTGCTTGATAGGGGTTTCTTCATATTTTTGTATTTTATCTCTTCTTTGGAAGGTGTGAGCATTAGTTAAGAATATCCAAAGGTCTAGGATCACCCTCAGGTTACTATCCAAGTATCAGAGGAAGATTATCCTTTCTAAGGATGGAGAAGCGTTTATCTTGGTGGAACGAAAAACTTTTGATTTTAGGTGGTATGGTGTGGATAATGGCCTGGAAAATTTTGAAAGAGGACCAGGTTACATGGCACAGGTGTTCATGGGTGAAGAAGCTGCTGGTTGGCTCTTTGGTCTCTTTTGCCTCTTTCGGAAAGAAGCAAACCAACCTCGTACTACTAGTTTTTAGGCAAATCGGTGCTCTGTGGTTGGCTGAAAAGATTAAGAATAAGAATGGTTTTTTAATAATAGAGTTCTTAATGTAGCAGATTCCGTGGAGAAGCCTAAATATCTATGTTTTCCGGAGGGACCAAAAGGCTTCGGCTGAACGAGGGTCTCAGAATGGATTAGATCTAAAGGACGATTTACAAAACTAGTTGAAGAAGTAAAAAAAGAGCACGACTTGGCGGGTTCAAATCCAACATCTTTAAGTGATATTTTTAGTCTTGGGATCTTGATCTACTATTGCATAACTCAAGGCGAAAATCCATTTGGTTTTCCACTGGAAAACCTTAATGACAATATTATGAATGAGAGAAGACATTACATGGAGGAAGTAGGTGACCTCCCAGAAGTCACCTACTTGGTGACTCAATTGACAAAGAGAGAACCAAAAGCGAGGTAACAATATTTACTTTTTCTAAAGATTCAAGTAATCAGTACTTTTTTTTCTTTTTCTCTGTGTGTATAAGAAATTCTTTTTTATTTGTTGTTAGACCAAAAGCGAAGGATATACTGCACTTTCCTTTGTTTTGGGATGCAGAGAAGCGTCTTCGTTTCTTAAAGGATTATAGCGATCTTTTGCATAAAGATAAGGATCCGCAGTCGCCTCTGCTACAAAAAATCCTGATGATTCCGACGCGAGTCTGGAAAGAAGGTGTACAAGTTCAACCACTGTACTGAAAGACTGATATTGATCAAAGTTTGATATACCGAAAATATAATTTTACCAGTACTAAGGATTTGCTCCGGTTTATGAGAAACATTGTCAGCCATCACTTATACCTTAAAGGCGAATTTCAGGTTTGTTTGTCTCACATCAATAAGTATATCTATATTGAAAAAAAAGAAATAACCTTCCTGATCGCTATTTGAGGCATGTTTTTCCATTTAGTATATTAAGCCGCGATTTAAATGTGAAAAATTCAAGTATAGAAGAAGATATTGAGGACAAAAATGTAATGCCAATCAAAATAGTTATCTGAAACTAGCAAATTCAGGATCTTTTTACACAACTCTTACACAATCTTGTGGGACCCACATGGGGACGGTCCAAGGTCTAATTTTTGGTGAGGATGATCTCCTTATCATGTATATCATCCTCACAAAAAAATCAGCCCATTCTAAAACCTCTAGCCCTCTCATCTACATGGTGAGGAGTTTGGAGTTTTAGTAGGTTACAAGTTTTAGAATGACCGTTCACTCACTTTGAATTTTAATCAACTTTTGATGGGGTTAGAAGTTTTAGAATAGGTTGATTTTCAGTGAGGATGATCTACATTATGAGAACATCACCACCGAAAATTAGCTCTTGGATAGTCCCATGTGGCCCCCACATGGCTGTGTAACAGCGTAAAAAGATCCTTCTTCTTTAAGTTATTGAGCAAAAGAAGAATCTATGTCCAATCATTTGAATATTCTTATCCTGATTTCAACCTGACTTGTGTCAGCCCTGTTGGTTTTGTGGTCACATATAATGTATTGGTTAGTGAAAACAAAAAATAATACTGCTTATGCATTAGTAGTCCATGCCAGTGAATAGTTTTTTTTTTCAATTGATGTCAGTTTTCCAAATCTATTTTTAAGCTTTCTGTTCTTTGACATTTGTTTAGTTTGCATATTGAGTTTAACTTTGGTCCTCTATTTCAGGAAGCTAATCCATATCCAGAAGGATTGGATGCATATTTCTCCACGGTATTCCCTAACTTCTTCTTTGGGGTATACTGGGCCATGTTTAAGTTCCACAAGGAAGACAGATGCATGAAGAAGTATTTCCAGGGGAATCATATTGGATGAGATATAACTTTGATAAAACCTGAACCTGTGGAGGTAATTTTAATCCTCTCCATTTAATCTTCTCTTGAAGAGATTTTTTTGGCTCTTCGTATCTTTATCATTATTGAATATTATGTATTTGGATTTCTAGTCTCTATTTTCTGTTGAATTATGAGGTGAGAAACTGTTGAGATTTTTATATTGTTGATGATGCATTAATTATTAGCACCCTTCTACCTTGACATAGTTATCCACTTATCCTCTTTCCAGATGAAACTGATGTTAAGGATAAGCTTGTTTGGCCTTTACATAAAACTGGTGAGGTGAATGTTAGCAGTGTTTATAGTAACTTGAGTGATCAAAATACTAATTCCCTAAGCAATGCTGATTGGAATAAACTGTGGAGGTATTAATGGCCTCCTAATATCAAACACTTGATGTGGTTGTTGGGGCATGAAAAACTCATGGTTAGGCATAATCTGGTTAATGGGGGTGTTAATATTGATCCTAAGTGTCCTATATGTGACACTAGAATTGAAACTATAAATCATCTTTTTGTGGAATGTTTTGCCATTGCTCCTTTTGGCAATGGATTAGAGGAATGTGGGGTGTTGGGGTCTCTAGAAGGGAGATTAATATCAGATGGGTGATCAATAATGCTGAAAGTCTAAATTCGCCCTACGGTTAATGAATTTAACCGTATGTCAATGTGACTATGGTTAAGGATCACACTATCACCTAATTAAAAATTACTAAGGTGATANACAAATATGACATGAGTGAACTCATGGACCTAACAAATGCTAATATTAAAGCTGCTAGAGTAGGGCTGGATTGGAATTTGTTTTTTCCTTTTATTCCTTGGCAAGTTTGGCTGAACAGAAATAGAAAAGTTGGACTTTTCTTGGAGGGGTGGTTTATTTAGCTACCAAGCAAGCTGAAGAGTTTAAAGAAGCCATGCATAGTAGTAATGGGTTGGATGACGCTCGGTCTGATAAAAATCAAATTTTTATTCCTTGGGCTTCTCCTTCTCATGGGTTTGTTAAGCTTCATATTGATAGTGCTTCTAATCATTTTCTTATGGCAGGTATTTGAGGAGTTTTTAGAAGAGAAGATGGCGATTTTTTGGTGCCTATGCTCGTTCTATTTTCAGTAATGGCAATTGGGTTGCAGAGCTTTGGGAAAATCAGGGATGGCATTATTTTGGCTGATATTCTGAATATTGTGAATCTGGAAGTAGATAGTTGACCCTTCTTTTGTTATAAGTCTCTGTCGTAGAAGGAAAAAAGTGCCTTGGTGCTTAGACAATCTTCTTATAGATATTTTGAATATATTTCAGGTCTTTTGAAACTGTTAGATTTAATCATAAGGTATAGGGAGTCCAATTTTGTTTCTGATTAGCTAATGAAAATATTAATGGGGTGTGGTTGGATGATCCTCCAGAATGTATTAGATCTACTTTGACTGATGACTTAATGGGGGAGTGCCCACCCTAGGCCTGTAAGGCCCAGATTGTCTTCTGCTTGTTTCTTGTTAATCAAAAAAAAAACCTAGAATATGCTTCTTTTTTTCTGTTAGTAAAATATCTTTTTTTCGAACTCGGACGATGGAAAAGTGTCCACCTCTTTTTATCTTTGCCTCTAAGTAACCAGAGCGCGGGTCAGAGCGGGAACGAAAGTGGGAGTGGGAGCGTCGGAGCGGCCGATTAAAAAATGTTTTTAGTTCTAAAATACCTTCGAAGCGGGAGCGTCGAAGCGTAGTTCGGAGTGGGAGCGTGAGGTTCTGGAGCGGGAGCGTCACCCCTATACCAAGGTTTCGGTTACTAAGCTTTGCCTCTCTTTTTCCCTCATCTCCTTGTCTCCTGGTAATGTTAAGGTCTCCCCCCTTCTTCATTCTCTCGCTCTTTGTCTCTGTTCGTCCTCATGTGAAGCATCAAAGCTCCTTCTATATGATCATCTTTATGTTACTTCAACGTTATGGTGAGAGAGTGATCAAATTTTGGTGGAAACTTCTAATAAAAAAACTTTGGAGGAAAATGGATGATAAATAGATAAAAGTTTTGGTGAAGGGTAATCTTAAAAGCACCCCCCATAATCTTATTGGCAAGCCCCATAGGGTTGACATTGGTTAAATATATTTGACCATAAAATCTTAAAGGCAACCCCCACATTGGTCAAACTCCCACCGCCGCCACCACCATTCTGTCGTTGCCGCCGCTGCCGCCACCATCATCACAACTACACAAGCACTACCTCCACAATTATCACCACCACCATGCAACCATCACCACAATAGCACAGGCCCATCACGACCACCGCATATCCACCACCTCCACAACCATCACCACCACCTGTTAGATCTGTATTTTTTGGGTTCCATCGTTGTTTCTTTAAAAAAAACGGCATCCCAATGGCGAAATGAGACCTATTTTGTTGATTTGAAACAAAAAATTTAGATTTCGAAATTATTTTTTTTTGTTCACGAACTAGTAATCAGCACTGTAAGTCCGTTTTTCCTAGCCAAAAACGGCATCACTACACCAAAATATTAAACCTAAATCAGCAGGGTACCATCGAATCGAATTTTTCTTGAAAATATGTTAGAAATTAGAAGGGAAACTTGACTGAGTACACCGATTCTTTGGTGTACTCAGTCGAATAGTTCGCCCCAAGGTAAGTCATGTAATAGTAATCCTTTTCTAATTTCTGGACAACTTTACCCCTGAAGTCCCGATATGAGACTCTCCGTATTTAATTCCAAAACACTTGAAGCTCCGGTCTCAAGTCACAACCTTCCTGATGTCTTCTTCTCTGTACTAAGTTTACTCTCTCTAGATTTATCTTTCTCTCTCGATCTCCACCTCCAACGATCATTCACAGCTTTAAATTCAAAACCCCCAAACTTAAAACCAATCAAACCCATCTCATACAGCCATTTCTTGTCTCAATTCTACTCTTCCCTTCTGTAAATCAGATGGTGGCTTGAGCCCTAATTTCCCATCTCATAATAGTAATCCATCTTACAGTGGTTCCGATCCTAATTATGCAACCGATACTCATAGTCCAATAAGTAATCTAATACCTAGATGTCCAAATTTAGGGAGATCTCTATCTGATAGAGGGAGGAGTCCTTTGATTCATGAGGGTTCACCTAATCAGATTCCATATAACACTTCAACACACTTGACCGATAATACACGACATTCACCTCAAAATTACAGCTCAGCCAGTTATGATTGAGCTTATAGTAGCAATCCTAATTCGAGCTCTGAGCTGTCTTCACAGAGGAAGGACAGGCATAGCCGACATCTTCATCAGAGGAGGTAAACATCATACAAATACAATTCCCATACAAGTATTTAGGTCAGTTGCATATACTTACATGGGTTTCCTCATTATTAACATTAATGGATACTTAACTAGTTTCCATTTACCATCTCCTCAGGATGCTCATCAACACAGTTAGGGTTGTGAAGTAATCTGTTTGTTGTACCTTAAATTTTAAAAAAATCTTTCAGATGGAGGCTTCGTGTTGTCGAATATCTGTAACCCTTTTTTTTTATCGTTCATTTTGTTATTTTTGGATAGTTGTATTATTAAACATTGATGGGTAATTTTTCAAATATTGTATCTGTTAAGAGTAACACCCTTTGATTTGTACCAATATAGTGGACGAAGTATTTACTGTATTAAGGGATTCTCTCATTTGCCATTTATAATTGAAGTTAGGGTTAGGGATTCTTTCTTATTTATGGAGATGGAGCTTTTTTTATGGATGTTCAGTTAAAGTAGTTCCCAAGTTGAGGTTAACCAATTAGGTAAGCCAGGGTTTTCGTCTTTAGTATTCATGACCTCTCTCTATTTCTCTCTCTTGTATTTTTTTTTGAATTACCTAATTAAACCCCTTTAATTAATTACAGAATTAGATTTCCAAATAGAAACAATTCATAAGTAAGTAATAATTAGCTTTCTAGGGTTTCATGTTTATTGTTCATGGCCTCTCTATCTAGATCTCTCTTATATTATTATTTTTAATTAGATATACCTGTTACAGAGTTTAGATGTTCAGATTGCATGGCTCTGCCCTCGTTAATTTTTTTTAGTGTAATGTTCTCGCAGTTAAATTTCTCTTCCAGCAAACACATGAGGTTGACCTTCTTAAAATCAGGTTGATTCTAATCGTAATTTTCTGATTTGATCACTTGATTTGGCTTTGAACTGACTTCAAACCTGCGATTTCCATTTTGGGTTTTTACTGATTTCAAACTCTAATTATGTTTTCTTTGCAAACTATATGGATTATTAGGGGTTTCTTATTGATTTTAACTTAGATTATTAGATTCTTTTGCTTGTTGATTTTTACCAAATTGATTGAACAATTAAATACCTCAAGTAGAAAATATTTGAATTAAAGACTCAATGAAAGATATAAGTTCTTAATTTGTTAACTACCATTCAACTAGTGGTTTTTATATTTTATGAACTTTATTGTTTGGACTAAGGTAAACATGGTATGAGAGTGTTATGAGATTGTGAGTAATATAATTGTAAGGATTAACTAGTAGATCTGTTTTGTTTCCTCCAAGTGTCTAAATCTAATGTAGTCTTGAGCAGAGCTAGGAATTTTGCAGCTGATCTCAACTACCACAATCTTGCAAATGGAGTTTGAGCTTCAAATCTTTAACCAAACTGGAGGTTTCCGAAGCTGCACCCTCAATTTAATTTTGTTTCCCCTAACTAAAATTTCAATTCTACGTGCTCTTATGCTTCTTTTGTTTAATTTTTTTTTCAAAAACCTCCAATTTACATCATCAAAATCACAAAATATAGGGCATAAGGGGGCAAATTTCTCACCTTAAAATAAAAAAAATTAGCCCATCTCATCACCCCTTCTACCATCGAGCTCCAAATCATCAAGTTCTACAACAACAAGCAAATGGAGCATAGAAACCCTAGGTTATTACAACTGAAATCAGCAGAAATTTAAAGGGTTTTGAGTTAGAAAACTTACCCAAAAGAGAAGAAATAAAAGGGCAAAACTTATGGACGATCCCCTTGCTCTCCTTCCTTCTTCTTCTTCCTCTTCTCTACATTTTTCTGCTGCTGTATTTTTTTTTTCTTTTCAACGTCTCTCTCTCTAGCTTTCCTTCTCCTTGGTTCTTCTCTCCTTCCCCAATAGTTTTCTAGTTGAAAAAATAAATAAAAAAGGAACATGAAAGGAGAAGAGAAGATGGGAAATGGCTTAGGGAATTTGGAGAGAAACAAGAGGGAGTTTAGGGAGATCGAGCTATGTTGATGAGAGAAGAAACCAGAGTCTCGTATCGGAACTCTGGTTTATATAGGAAGGGTAAATTTGTCCGGAAAAAAAAGGATTATAAATCTTTCGCCAAAGTTTTAGCGAATTATTCGGCCAAACCACACCCTAGATCGGTTTATTGAGTCAAGTTTCCCTTCTTTCAATGGTCTCTTTTCTCAGAGTTCAACATGGAATTTTCAAGATGGTACCGTGCTGGAAATGTGAAATAACCATGATAAGCATGTACAACGAGGAAAAAGGTTAACACGTGCTAGAAATAAAATTGCAAATCTGAACAAATCTATACTGTATTCTCTTATCACTTATCAGCTAACATAAGTTCATATTAAGCAAGAAATTTTTTTTCTATTAAAGAATGTTTGGTCCATTAGGTGCTTTTCGGATTAGACTACTACTCATGTAACAATGTCTGAGTTGGGAAAAGCCAAAAGGCATACACTGTCACACACATACATATTATTCATGTGAAAGTTAAATTATGCTTTAGTTTTAGTTAAAAAATTGTACTTTCAGAACCAAAATCGTAACATAATACACAGAAGAGATCAACATAGAACTAAATATTATGTTCTAACATGGTAGTACACACAAGATAGACACACAACATCTCAATTATTATGTGCAAGTACCCATTGAAGTGACCACAAGTGTTAGACACAGAGTGTCGATGTCAACATGACAAAATTTCACAAAGTGAAGTGTACTTGTTACTTAGACTACAAAAAAATCTTCATTATTTGCAGCTACAGTTTTCAAAAACCACAGAAAGGCCCCATATTCACAAAAGACCATTATCATACTTTTTCCCAGTGAAAACATAGAAATAACAAGCAATGATATACCAAAAAAATCTGGTATTGTGCTATTGTATCCTTTCTAAGAAAAATGATAAAAAAACTAGTGAAAAATTGAAAAGCTTCTCGAATGATACAAAATCTAGAGAAAAACCGAAAAGCTTCTCGAAGGAGTTTACCATATAAGTTTAACTTCTATGCACTGGCGGTGGCTTTAACCTCAGTATCAGCCTTTCTCTGCAGAAAATTTAAAAAGGGATAAAGAAAAAGATTTTCACCAATGCAAGATGAAAAAAGTATTATTTTTCTCTCTTTCCCAACAAGCTGGAAGCACTATTATATATGAATCAGTGCTTCAAAGCTGTTTCTCATGCAGGAAGGAAGGACAAATAAACAAGAACAAAGTCAACATTTAACAATTAATCAGATATTATTTACCAGAGTTCAAATACAAGGGCCAAAGACAATGATTGAATTATAATCTAGAAGGATTCAGTGTCCGAGACAAACCTCAGATGGAGTGCTCTGTCAAATATTTCGAGTTGGAGTTCTCTTTGTAAAAAACTCTAAGCTGCAGGGTGAATGCCTAGTGTAGAATCAAAGTCTGCCTAGGTCAATCCAGCTTTTATGGCAACTACAAAGCCTGAGATTGCAATAAGGTATGTTGGAATAACAGTGAATCTAGCGTAAGAACAATATGAAGATCGAGGCGTGTAAACACTGCTCTTAAGAGAAGATTCGCCCCCTCTCGGAACTGATCCGGGTGCAAGCAGGTTTTGTAGACGATCTCTCTCCAGGGTACACAAATCTAGCTCCACAAGGACGCACTCCAATATAGAACTCTGATGAACAGCGTTAAGCTTTCCTCTGGTGTGTAGGAGACGCAGGGCAGAGCAAGGAGAAGAAGATCTAAAGGATAGGTCGTCAGTTCCCCTTGAATTTTTGTCTATCCTTCTAATATCAAGTGGGAAGGAAAAAAGGAAGTAGACATGCGTGGGAGACAACCGCATAGAGCCTGTTGCGTATGGGATATGCGTGGGACATTAGCATTGGTGTTGCTGCGTAGGGAACACGCGTGAGACAACATCAGTACCCAAGTATACACGCGTGTGACACAAGTATGATAAACCTCGTGTGAGGTGAGCACGTGTGAGATGAGTAGAAAGATAGTCACAAGTAGGCTGGACGCAAAGCAAAAAAGGAGCAAAACGAAGCCCAACCCCTGCACACACGCGAGGCCCAGACCGGTGGATTTGCACCCCTCTGCGCGCGTATCGCGAGGGCGCATGCCCAGTTAATGGGTTTCCGGACCAGGCCCCCCGAATCCCAACGTGGGCTGCCACACCCTCGTGCAGACGAGGTCTACCTCTGATTCTTGCTTACCACTAAAAGAATCACCTATAACTTATTAACAAGATGCCAAAGAGCTTTTCAAGCCATGTGGGACTAAAGTTCTCTTCAAGTAGCACAAGACAACATTTAGTTGAGTGGGACAAGAGAATAAGACAAAGTGGGTCCTATGTGATGGGCACTTTGGAATTCTAAAGGGAACATACCCATATGTGGGTATTTTAAAATAAATTAATAAACTATAAAAATCCCCCATATGTTTCAAAATACATGAGTTGAAAGGAATACACCAGAGGAATATGAAGATCAGTGCATCAGGAATGGTGCCTTTCGGGCTATGAACAACCCTTAGGACAACATATCATTATTCACGGAGACATGGTGAAGCATGTAGCTTCTATGAACCATTGTTTCCTTGTGTGAACAAGAGGACCTGTCATCCACACTAATCCCTGGTTTTCATGAGTGCTCTAGAGAACTTGCCCAAGTTCCCATCAGAATCGACCCAATTCCACACTCATATATATGAACTTCCATCAAGTATGTACTGCAGTATTACATACCACCCAAATTAGGGCTATGGAATTCATTAGGAGCATAGCTCATCCTCTCATCACTGCAGTAAGCACTACCACGCCATAGGAAGGGACTTTTCAAGAATATAAATGTAGTGCATGTGGGATGATATGTGACTTGTCATTACCCCTATGAACCTACTTCATGGGATCTCCAATCATATAGGTGGGGTTACTATCACTGTCATCCCATAGTATAGGCAAAAGTCCCATTCCCCTCGACGCTTCAACCACTATCCTCTTATTTAGTGGTTTTGTCAGAGGATCGGCCAGATTCAACTCTGACCTCACATAGTCCAGACTCACTACTCCAGACTCAAGCAGCTGCTTAATTATGCTATGTCTTAGACGTATATGTCTACTTTTCCCATTGTAGATTTTGCTCTTTGCTTTTGCTATCGCAGCCTGACAATCGTATAGCATATGCACTAAAGGAGGTGGTTTCACTCCAATAGAAAGATCTGCCAAGAGGTTTCTAAGCCACTCAGCCTCAGAACATGCCTTCTCTAAGACGATCAACTCGGACTCCATGGTAGACCGAGATAAACATGTTTGCTTGGATGATTTCCAAGTCACTGCTCCTCCACCAAGGGTAAACACATAACCACTAGTGGCTTTGATCTCGTCTGAATCTGAGATCCAGTTGGCATCACTATACCCTTCTAGTACTGGTGGAGAGCCACAGAACCTTAGTCCATAATCAATTGTGCCTTTTAAGTACTTAGCTATCCTATCAAGTGCAGTCCAGTGATCCTTGCTAGGATTCTGAGTATATCTACTAAGTCTTCCAACTACGTAGGCGATGTCAGGTCTAGTACGATTCATCAAGTATATTAGGCTCCCAATGATTTGGGCATATCTAGGTTGTGAAACAATATGTTCTTTATTCTTTTTGAGTCGAGAATTAACATCATATGGGGTGGAAACAGGATTGCAATCAAGTTAACCGAACTTTCTCAAGAATTTCTCTACATAGTGTTCCTGGGATAAAATGAGACTATCACAAGATTTAATAATCTTGATCCCCAGTATCACATCTGCTACACCCATGTCTTTCATGTCAAATTTAGATGCAAGAAATAATTTAGTCTCATTTACTACATCAAAACAAGTACCCATGATAAGTATATCATCAACATATAAGCATATAATGACATAAGAGCTGGAATCAAAAGTCTTAAAGTAGACGCATTTATCTGCCTCATTAATCAGATAACCATTAGCAAGTAACACACTATCAAATTTCTCATGCCATTGTTTAGGTGCTTGCTTCAAGCCATATAAGGATTTAACTAGTTTGCATACTTTATGCTCATTACCAGCAACAATGTAACCTTCAGGTTGATCCATGTAAATCTCAAATATACTACATTTAGTCCCTCTATATTATATAAGTTTGTCATTTATTATATTCAATGTTAATTAAGGGATAATGGCCAAAACATCCAATATATAACTTTTTTAATCCATTTAGTACACAAGATTTTTAAGAAGACTGAAATAACTTTTTTAAAGCTTTTTGAATCCGTTTAGTCCTTTTTAAACTTTTCTAAATCTATTTAGTCCATTCCTTCCTTTTTAATGTTCCTGTTTTACCCTTATTATATTTCTCAATCACCTTTTTGTCTTTTTCAAACTTGTACAGCTGTATGAGAGAGAAATGTAGTTATCTTTTTCGTTTTAAACTTTAAAATGCTATATCTCTTCAACTAAAATTCAGATTTTGACAAAATTCATATATTTGGAAAGCACTTTTTGAGATCTTTAAAACTAGACCAGTCAAGAATGGTTTTAAAAAAAACCAAATTCATGAAATTTATTCATGCAAAAACATTTTTGCATAGATCTACAAAAATATTTTTTCATATGCTAAATCATTATGTGAAACATTTTTGCATAGATTTATGCTAAATCATCTATGAAACATAATTTTGCATAGTTCTTGCAAAAATATTTTTGCATAATTCTATGCAAAAACATTTTTACATGAATTTTATGCAAAAACTTCACGCAAAAACGTTTTTGCATAGATCTATACAAAAACGTATTTGCATAGATTCATGTTGAATGTTTTCTTCTTCTCTCTTCTATCTCTTTCTATTCTTTTTCCTCTTCTTTCTGTTTCCTTTCTTTTTTCTCTCTCTCTCTCTTTCTCTCACGTCCCTCTTTTCTCTCTATCCTCTCTTTTCCTTCTTTTCCTTCTTTTCTTTCTTTTTCCCTTTCTTTTTTTCTTAATCAGATCTTTCTCTATTCTCTCTTATTCTCTTCTCTCTATCTCCTATGTTTCCCCTCTTCTCTATCGTGATCTCTCTCTCTCTCTCGATGGTGATGGTAGAAACTATATGTCTCTCTTTCTCTTTCATCATCATCAAGATCTTTTGTTGACTGGTGAGTGATCGATCAATTGAAGCAAAAGAAACAAGTGAAGATCGAAAGCAGCAAAGCTTATTAATGTAGAGAGAGAAACAGAGATTCTTATTTGGTTAAATTTTGATTTCCATAACTAATTAGTTAAAGGGTAGATCTGTCTAAATTTTATTTTTGGACTAAATAGACTCATATAAAATTTGGTGGACTAAACAGATTGAATTAAAGTCATAATGGATGTATTGGACTATCTCCCTTTAATTAATTAGTATAATTTTATTTATGTGTAGGTATTTTATGGAGACAAAGAAAATACACATTATGGGTCCCACGTGTGGTCCAATTATGAGAAAAGTCTGAGAAGAACCCAATTCAAGCCTACTCCAACTTGAAGAAAAGCCTAAATATTTAATTTTAGCCAATGGAAGACATGTTGCAAGTTACTTATGTTGCATCTAGCTACACCATATCAAAAGCTACATGAGTATTACATACACGTCAATTATATGAATTGGGTTATTAGTTATAGTTGGCGTTGCATGGTATATCTTGATGTACCAAAACTAATTATTAACAAAACCAAGTTTGTGGACCCTGCCCCATGCAATTATGATCAAAACCTCCCTTATTTTCTACTACCCAACTACGTAATTTTCTCCTCTCCAATTAGAAAATAACTAGCCCCTGTATCCCGTGCAAGGCATGGGGATTCTTTTAAAAAAAAAACTTTAAATTTTTTATTAGATAATTAAAAAAATTAGTTATTTTAGATTGGACAATATGTTTATAATGTAGATTTTTTAACCCATACTTAAAGAGAGAGGGTTTTGTTAACCCAATAATAGATAATAGATTGGGCCATATGTTTATAATGTAGGTTTTTTAACCCCACACCTAAGATAGAGGGTTTTGTTAACCCAATAATAGATAATAGATTGGGCCATATGTTTATAATGTAGGTTTTTTTAACTCACACCTAAGAGAGAGGATTTTGTTAACCCAAGGCTTCTCCTATAGTATATTATAATAGATAATAGATATGTTTTGTGAACCCCTCCTATTATAACCTAATCAGTCATCAATTAGAAATATCTCTAACTGGAATTCATGAAGGAATAGGAAACCCAATAAAGAACCGATGGTTATTTTGGGTCGGTGAATGTTTGGTTATAAAAAGGGAGCAGCAAGCAACAACATTGGTGGGTGGACTTTTTTTTGTGCTGAATAGAAAAAAAAGATAGAGAGAGAAGAGGCTGCTGCCCTGGACCAAAGAAGCTAGAGACCAAGAGAAGAGGAGACCTTTGAGGCCATACCGAGTAGAGAGAGACGAGTGGAAGAGTGGTGTAATCTTGGGATAATTTTGTAAGTACACTTATTTGATGAAAAACTATTTATTTAATTATTTTGTTTCTTCAAGTATGTGTGGCTAAACCCTTAACTAGGGTTGAGGATGAAGCTTTGTGGATGATACAATAATGGTGTGTGTGGATATTTATTTTTCTTCTCGAAAGTATTTTTAATGTTTTAATTACTCCGTATAATTGTTAGGGATGAAACCACGGACACATGTGATGATCTTACATGTAGTTTGTGATAGTTTCTACCAATTATCGACTTGGTTTTGTAAATTATTATATCAAAAGTGGGTAATCTGTATTTTCGGATACAAAGGTTAATTTATTTTTGATCTTTCAAGTGAAGTGGAATAATATTTTTAAAAAAGGGTTTTAATGTTCAATTTTCCATACTAGCATGTTTGATTACTAGATTAGTTATTGAGAAGAAAATTAATTTTCATACATAACATTATTGTAGGTGCAATTCTGAAAACCTTAGTAGTTTCTCCTATTGGTTTAATCAATTATTTTTAATTAGTTGTTTAATTTTCTTTGCTTTATTTTAATCATTAGTTTTTAAATCATCTCTGAATTCAAATTGCTAGGATTAAGATTTAATTAATTTTAGAGTTAATTTGATATTTTTTATTCTTGTCCTCGTGGGATCGACCTCGTAATATGATCCATATCTATGTATGATTCGTGCACTTGTGAGTATTATTTGATTTAAATTAATCTTTTAATTTAGGTTAGTTTAAATTCACATCAGGGACCCTGGATATTTGTACCTCAAACAATACCTCAGATTATAAAATTCGACTTTAAGCTGAAGTAGACCAAAATTAGACCCCATGCTAATTTTATAATCTGATGTATTATTTGGGGTGAAAATCTGGGGTTCCTGTAGCATTACTCACATGCCTTAGTGAAGTCTAATATCAAGGTGGATACGTGTTATGCCCTTGCATTGCCACATCAGGAAGGAGTTTTAGGCGAGATTTATTTAGAGGGATGAATACCATTTTCCATGCATGTAATTTTTTTATAAAGACGAACCACATGATGAGAAAATCAGCTTCAAAAAAATCAACCTTTAGATCATCTATGTATAAACTCGGCTACAAGTGGGTGTAAGCAAAATGTAAAATAAACAAGCCCAATACCCACGCAAGGAACGAGGGCTTTTTTTTAAAAAAATTAATTAATTTTTATTACTTTAAATTAAAAAGTTCAGTTGTTTTAGAATTTTAATTACTTTAAATTTTTAAGGAGATAAATTTTAGGGTAAAAAAGATTTATTATAATTAGAAAGTTTAATTGCTTTAAGATTATAATTACTATAAATTTTTAAAGAGAGAATTTCTAGAGAGAAGGAGATTTAAGAGAGTGACACGTAGTATGATTTAAGGAGAATGTTGTAACAGAGACACGTGACGAAGAAAGACTTCTCATATAGTATATTATAATAGATTAGGTAGAACATGTAAAAAAATAGGGTGAAAATATCCAATTCATTTTATATATTTGCCCCTATTTTTTTTTTCAATTTCTAGCTCCACCCTTGCTTATGTTGCTTGTGCTCAGAATCGTTCTTGGATGCTGCTACATGACGAAAACAAGGCGGGACTTATTTGAGGAATGCTACAGCTGCTACTTGCTCCTCCTAAGTTTCATCGATCGATTTATTTGATGATATTCCCAAGTCCTCAAGGAAACCAACTCTCAGCGGGCCAGAGGTTTAAGAATAGCGTTTTTCTTTTGCAAGGTCATCGAGAAACTTTTAGGGCCTGTCTGTTTTGTGATACAAAAATTTATTTTCAAAAACTAATTTACCCCTAAAATTAAACTATATCTTGTATCACATCCAAAATTGTATTTTGACTTTACTATAAAGAGATTTTCGTCCCACTTGAATGTTCTAATTATTGGAGCTTCTTAGATTTTTCTCAAAGTTCTTTCTTATTCTCACTACTTGTTTGACCTAAGATCGAAAGTGATAAGAATGGGTGGTGGTGGAGAATCAAAGCTTATGCTTTAAGGTATATAATGGGTTGTTGTTCCTTTTCATCATGTCTACCCTAGTCTTTAATTAGTTGTAGTCGTTTCACCATTAATGGAGGTGGAGCACACATGAGGGACTTAACCCTAAATTTACTATTTACAGAAGGGCCTTACATCAAATTATAGTATTAACCGTAGGGAGTTATGTTGAATTATATAATCTGTGTTAAACTCATTTCTAAGCTTTATGATTGTTTCCTTTTCTCAATGTCAAGTTGGTAAGTCAGAAACAAATCAAAAGAACAGTATACATCAAGAAACACAAATAACTCAGAATTTTTTGTTCAATTTTTTAGAAACATGATCAAATGCACCATGAATCGAAATTTCTTGCAAAATATTCAAGTTTTTGGTGCAACCCATCACCAAAGAGTTCTATATGCCTTCATCTTCTCCAAATAGAGTACAACACAAGGGTTGAGTGAACTTATCGGTTTAAATCGACACCTTCACCCATGGGTATGATCTCGGGAATCTTGTGGTCTCACTAAAATCAACCCACACCATCGTCTTCACCTCCTTCGAATCTATCAAAGCCCTCTCAACTTCACTCACAACAAAACATAGATCGTTGGATCAATTTGATGAAGAAGCCATACCCGAACCGTTCAATCAAAACAGGGGTAATTTGGGCATAAATAAAAAAAGAACTTAAGTCTCTCACATGCTTAACACATGCGAGGGGTAAATTTGTCAAAGTTCTACGCGTGTTGCACATGCACACGCCACTTAACGGTTAGTAAACGGAAGTAGAAGTAATGTCAAAAGTCTAAAAAAAAAGGACTAACCCCTAATTAAAATATGTAAGTGGGACGAACCCCTAAAAATCTCTACTATAAATTCTCTATGATTTCATTGAAAACAAATAAAACAACATTTTTTTTGTTTTCCAAATTCTTACATGATTCTATTGCAAATCTTAAAATAATTTTGAATGTAGTACAAAATGCATATATACTAGTATAGGTTTAAATTAGTTTTTAAAAACGAGTTTTTGGATAACGAACCAAACGCTTCTTTCATGAGGCAAGTTGAGGGACCTGATTGTAGATATTATACATTTTGTTAGGCCCTATACTCTCCATAGATGACTCGAGCTGCTTGCACTGCCAACTTAGTTGGATGACTTGCAGCTTAGGCCCCTCTTGGTATCATGGGGATTAGACCTGGCAACGGGTAACCCAACCCGCCAACCCGTCCCTAACCCGACCCGCCAACTAAACGGATCGAGTTAGGGTTGACAGTTTTGGACCCGCGGATCAGTAGGGTCAACCCGCCCAACACGCAGATGACCCGCCAACCCGTAAATTATATATTTTTTTAAAAATAAAACTTTAGTTTCAGTTTTTTATAAGTAAATTTTAATTTTTCATTTTAATTTTTAAGTTTTAGTTAGTAATTTAATCTTTTAACTAATAAATTTGACAAATTTTAATTTATCTAATGAGTTTTAAGTTTAAAATAATAATTAATGAGTAATAAATGGTCTTTAAATTTTTTAAATTTTATTTAGAGTTAACCCGCCAACCCGTTAGGGTCAACCCGCCTAGGGTTAGGGTTTGAAAAACGGACCCGTTTATTAAACGAGTCAGGGTTAGGGTTGAGCAATCTTGACCAGTTAACCCGCCAACCCGGCTAGGGTCGACCCTAACCCTAACCCGTTGCCAGGTATAATGGGGATCATTTGTTTTACAAATGTTTCCGGGTTTTGTATAAATAATGGGCGCTTGGTAGCCCATGGTAAATCCAACTTATGGGGAACATTTACCATGGGCCCACCACTTGAAAGCCAAATTTGTGGTAAACGGTCCCAGCCATTTCAGAGCCGGGAACGTTCGTTGTGCTTGTTTATTGTTTTTACTCATCCTTCGATCGAAACTCTATCCCTTCGTTAGTTCACCTCTCATCAACTACAGCCAGAACCTTCTTCTCCGGTAAGTCTTTGTCTATTTCTTTCTGCAACTTCAACCTAGATTTTCTTCTCCTATCTCTGTTGTAATTCATACAGAAATCTCTCTTTCTCTGAAACTTCAACTTTCGTTCTTCTTCTACTTCTTCTTTGTCTCTCCCCTAATCCATGGAAAAAATTTTGCAAGTAATAATGCTAATTAAATATTAGGGCATATCTATGATTTTTACAAGATGCTTTTTATTGAAGAATTAAGTTCCAGATTAGGGTTTGATTCGGATTCTCAGACCTCTTGAAGATGATCAAATAAGTAGAGAGGTTGATTACGTGATTCTTAGGTGGGTTAGGGTTTCTTGTATGTTTGTGATGGAAACGGAAATTTTGATCAGCATGCACATAGCTGCAAACCTTTGGTTTGGGAATATTGTAGAAGAAAATAGACATAAGATGTGGGTAATCAGTAGAGGATCCAACTTTTTCTTTTTACACAGTAAAATCAAGGAATCTCGAAAATAGAAGAGTTTTTACACAGTAAAATCAAAGATTCTTGATCAATAATGGATGGGTATTGATCGATTGAGTTCTTTTCTTTTTTTTTTCCCTAAATAATGGAATGATCAATTATTGATCAATTAAGATCTGGCGAACTCGAAATAATGGGTTTGTGAGTTCAAACTTGTTTGGTTATAGAGCAGGATATTGTTTTAGTATATCAGTTTTTTTTTTTTAATTCCTAATAAAAGTTACAACAGAAATGATAAGCAAATCGAGAAGGTTTCATTGATTAAACTGAAATTAAGATCAACCAGGTAAGGCATGGATAACTAAAATGTTTGCATTTACAAAATCACAAGTTTTACAATGTCATACCAAGCACTAGTAAATACTCATGATAGTAAACGCTTACTGTAGGAAACATCTGCAACAGTAAACATTTACTGCATACAAACATTTACGATGGTACGAAGCAGGGCCTTAGTGACGTGGAGTGGGGATTGTAGTTTAATTTTATAAATTGTTATTTCTTGCTTGTTGTTTGGCCTGTTTAAGGTCTCCCCTCTTTTACATTTTAGTTTTTAATTGAATTCATTTACTTAAAGCATTTATTTTCATTTAAAAAAATCAGCACATTCTAAATCCTATCATCCATTGATTGAAATCAACGGTAAAATGAATAGGTCAATCCAGTTAATTTAAGAGATTTCCAATCGTCAGATAATAAGGTTATAAGTTCTAGAATGTTAGTTTTCGTGAGGATGACTAACATGGTGAGGAGAACATCATCACCCAATATCATCCCCGTGATCAACTTCTTGTGAACCCACCACAAATCATCTTGATCTAAAACATCTAGCCTCATCAAAAGTTGGTTAAAAATCAACTATAAAATATATATTGTTATTTTGACCATTAATTTTCAACCAACTTTTGATAGGGTTAGAGGGTTTAGAATTGACTGATTTTAGGTGAGGACATTATCCTCATAAAAAACTTGCCCAAGGTTCATGTAACATCCCGTACCATGGGTGTACATACACCTCACTTGGGTGTAAATATCCAAAGCCCAGAACATTAATTGGGTGGGTTTTGAAATATGTTTTGGTCCATCTCTCTTAGGCTTGGTTAGTTAAGGCCCTACGAAACTGGTTTCAGGTCTTAGTCGATTATGCCAACTTGGGCCCACATCTAGGTCAGATATTTAAACAAAAATATTATACGCATTAGACCTGTCCGTAGGTCTAAGCAAGTCATAAGGTCAAACTAGGGTTCTAGGGTCCATGTACCTTAGTATTTATATTTCATAAACTGTGCCTGCAGGGGATTTCTAAACTTTGCAGAGCACCTTATGACCCATTGCACATTCAAAATAGAAACATCTTTTAGAATTTTGTTCAAAAACGTGTCTACATTCTCACAATATTTTTAAAATAATTTTAAGTTAAAAAAAATCACATAAAATAATGCATTGATTAAACCCCATGCAGCTAATAGATTCTGCATGATGTTCAGTTAAAACTTTATGGTTTATACTCTATGTATCGAAATCACATTCCGTCAAAACCTTCTGAAATTAGACTCAAAGACGCACATCTTTTCTGTTTGGCCTAAGTCCGGTTCCTAAAGAATTTATTCAGAAAATAGGTGTAATCCAGCACATGCGCAACCAGTAGCAGATTTCAGGTTTGCAAAACTCGAATTTTAAAATATGAAAATATAACTTAAACATCTCCTAAAATCATGAAATTTTTACTGTAATCTCCTCTAGATCTCACGAATCCAGAGGTACAACAATAATAAAATCCTATAAACAAAACCTCAAATATGATCCAAAATCTGACTGCGGGTCAGAAACCCAGTGTAGACGACAAATTTTCGTACACCCTGGAAAATACCCGTTTTGGCCGACCTCGATTTATGCGCATAATTTAATGAAAATTGGTTTAATGTGACTAAGCAGGCTTCACTCCATTCGTCCAAAATTCGGCTTAAGGCCGGAACGAAAAGAGAACCAAATCTCAAGGAACCCCGAACTCGGAACGGAACCGGTTCGGTTGAAGAACCGCACGATGTTCTTCTGGTTCTAATCCCTGGGCGTCGCCACGTGCCGCGACTGAAAAAAAAAAGTTTTTTTACAAAAAAAATAGGAAAAAAAGAAGCAAAAAATCGTTTTAAAAGGAAAAAAAATGTTTTTTTTCTCTCCTCCTCCCTTCTTCTTCTCAACGATGTCTGTTACAGACGTTGGCAATGATGATACGAGAAGTGACAAGAGCAGGAACAAAGAAATGACCAGAAAGATCAGACATAGGCTGATTAATCCCGTATTGCCTCAGGATGAGAAGCGGGCAGTAAAAGGTCCTCTGTGTGAAGCTCAAGATCGACACGATGTTGTGCCCATATGTGTTCGCGACACGTGGCGATACCCAGGGATTAGAACCAGATGAACATCGTGCGGTTCTTCGACCGAACCGGTTCCGTTCTGAGTTCGGGGTTCCTTGAGATTTGGTTCTCTTTTCGTTCCGGCCTTGAGCTGAATTTTGGACGAATGGAGTGAAGCCTGCTTAGTTACATTAAACCAATTTTCATTAAATTGTGCACATAAATCGAGGTGCGGCCAAAACGGGTATTTTTCCAGGGTGTGGGAAAATTTGGCAGATTTGAAAGAAAACATATATGTTTAATGGGTTATAAACTTATTGTAGTTTGATTTTTAGAAAGAATATTGCAGATTGATTTTTTAGAAAGAATTGGGATGGTTTATGTAATAATATCAGGTTGATGTATTCTATTATATAGTTGAAAATGACTTGTAGACGTTTTTATGGATAGACAATTTGCAATTGTTTATATTCTTAATTACAACTTGTTATTTTCTTGTACACCAAGAGGGTCTTACTGTATGAAATATGTAGGTAACATTAGGAGAAATATATAGTTGAAAATGACTCAACTGGTATCTGTCTTTGAATACCCAAGAGGGTCTTAATGTGTGTGGATAGATAATTTTTCTACTGCTGCTAGTATATGTTGTGTATTCCTTTGTATGAGCTCCTTCCTTAAGTTTATAAAATGTTAGAGGAGGTATCCTTGTGTTACTTTGTAACTTTTTCAATGTTAATTAGTAATCTCCTTCAATTTTTGTATTACACACATCTCTAATACTTTGTATACCTCTTTTCTTTTTAGTCATTTGTTGTGATGAAGCTCAGTTTGGATGAATGGAAGAGCATGCTTGGAAAGCTTATTTTGGATTGAAGCACAAGTCATGATCGAAGTTAGGAGCTCGTTTTGGGTCGAATTTTGTTGTGAAGTTGAAAGTAAAACTATTGAACTCTTTTAGAAAAACTTATAAGTAGGTTTAGAAATTGTGAAGCTCGATCTTGAATATATTTAGAACAACTTTTTTTTATAAAAATTTATACTTTGTTGAAGGATATGGAATTGTGAATGTGCATGCATGGATTGTATGAAATGGATGATGGTTTTTATGTTTGAATGGTTATATATGAATGGAAAATGATATGTGCTTGGATGAAGATGGAATATGTGTTTAATTATGTGAACAGGTACAATAGCATGCAAAAGGCTACAAGCCTGGATGGATTATGTGAAATTGGAGATTATTGTGTGAACAGGTCAAAATGTGATTCATGCATGGATTATATGAAATGGATGATAGTTTTTGTGTTTAAATGGTTGAATATATGAATCTAAAATGATATTTGCTTGGATGAAGATGGAATTTATGAAAAATTCTGTGAACAGGTCAATATGTAAAAGGCAACAAGCCTATATAGTAATCAAACAAGAAGCAGGGGAAAAAAAAACTATTTGTGACGGCTGGGCCGTAGCAAACAAGTCAATTGTTTCTGAAATAAAAAGGTCTTTGGTGACGGCTGGGCCGTAGCAAATAAATTTAGAAATCGTCACAAAAAGATGCCAAATTAGTGACGCCTGAGCCGTCACCAAAAGGGTGTCAACTGCTACGGTTCAAAACACCGTCACAAATAACTTGTCGCAAATAGTATTTGCCACAGCAGTTACAACGACGACAGACTAGCCGTTGCAAATAGGTATTTGTGACAGCTTAAGGATATGTTGTGACGGTTAATGACCGTCGCAAATACTCCTCTGTTTTGTAGTAGCGTCTACAGATGTCCCTCCTCGCCAGAGACTGGTTGCGGTCGAATGACGAGGCCGACGATGCCTGATTTTCGCGCACCGATGAAATAGTTAAACATAAAGGTCAAATGATCTAGGTTGTGAATTCAGCTAACCATTCATAGTCAGCCGAAGTTGGGCACGAATTTTGCTTGTCTGTTTCCGAGCTAGTTCGACCCTTACGATTGTGTGTAGATTTATGTTGTGATGTTGTCCTTGGTCGGACAGTCACTGGACATGCATGCTCCTACTAACTTTGCCATGGCGAGGAGTGGTCCGCAATTCTTTGGCATATTTTTCCGGGTTGTGTGTGGTTTGAAAGATGATTTTAAAAACCAGATCATTTTTCTTTTTGAAAGATCTATTTTAGCAATTTTTAGTTTACCGAGATGGCGAGGGGAGATCTCTTGCTTGATCATCGCCGAGGGACTCGTGCGTCGTGCTAGGGTTTTTACACCACTTAATTATATCAACACTTCATCTTCTTCATTGATCTTGTTTGACTGACTGAAAACTGAGAGATGAACTGGATGTATCATTTCCCTCATTGAATACGTTCTTGCACCCTGTGTACTCTTCCCCTCACTTTTCCTTAAGAGAAAACAATCATCACATGCTTATATGTGCCTTTAGTTTCTTTGACTCCACTTCATCATAAATGGGGGTAGTGGAGGTAGGCTCTCTTTCCAACCTTTCATGTGCTTCCATGTGAGGATTTAAGTAAACCCATTCCTCGTCCCTCTGAGTTCTATAAATACCCAGTGTTTCAAGGTATGACATCCACACCAATCCTTTTATATCTTGTTCTTCTTTCTTCTGCAGCCTTTTTTGAGAGAATGGAGGCTTTCCATGCTTGGGTGCATAATCTTGATGACTTCGAGAATTCATTCATCTGAGCTCACCGCCTCGGACATGTTTCTAGCCTTATGGGGTTCCAATTAGATATGGACCTCTTGAGGGCAGTAGCCACCTGTTAGGTCCGTGATCTTCATATCTTCCGTTTCGGTTTCTGCGACATGTGCCCCACCATCGATAAATTTAGCAAAATCCTTAGCATTTCCTCTGACGGTCCTCTCTTCACTCCTCTTCCCGACGAAATTTCCTGTCTGGAATTTAGCCGTTTCTTGGGCGGACACTATCGCCATCCCCTTGACCATATCTTTCTTCTAAATGGGGTTCATATCAAAAATCTTATTCACCATTTCCGCCCATGTGAGGATCCTGATGTTCGTTGTCGGGCATTGTGCATTGCGCTTCTGGGAAAGTACCTATTTCACATAGACGGACGAAGGTGCTCCCCCACAGTGATCGCTATTTTGCAGCAGGCTAGAGTGGGTCGGGCTTACATGCCTGCCATTTTGGTGGAGCTTTTCGACAGCTTGGATTCTTACGCCGAGACAAGGCAGATCTGGGGTAGCCTCTACTTGCTTCAGGTATTTTCTATTTGAGTTCTTTTCTTTGGCCTCTTCATCACTGTTAAGGTATTAAAGCTTTCCGGTTCTTTTCTAGATATGGATTGTAGAGCACTTACGGCTCAATGGCACCATCAGAAATTGCGTGTCCACCTTGAACATGATCTGAGTTCACTGGGAGCGCGACTATCATGAGCGTCAACAAGAAGACACAGCAGGCTGCCTGCAGCATCTATCCAATAGGGCTATTCACTGGCATCTTCACTATTGGCCCGTGCGTTTGGAGTTTCTAAACACATATGAGCACAACATCGTGTCGATCTTGAACTTCACACAGATGACCTTTTACTGCCCGCTTCTCATCCTTAGGCAATACGGGATTAATCAGCCTGTGCCTGATCTTTCTGGTCATTTCTTTGGTCCTGCTCTTGTCACTACTCGTATCATCATTGCCACCACTCGCTCTTGGCACTTGAGACCATTGATTGAGCCACCTATTCCTCTAGTGAAGAATCCTGTATGGGTGGAGGGCTATCGTCCATGGCGTGCATCTTTCCTCACTTTAGCGCTAGCCAACGATGCAGCTGACGGTAATGGAGAAATCGAGGAGGATTGATCGAAGCTTCTTTGTATGCTTGGAAATGAAATAAAGGAACTCCACTAGCTGTAGGCCTTTTATTTTCTTAGGGGATGTTAGTGCCATCCCTGCCAAACTTGTTAGTCGCCGCATCGATAAGATGAAATAAATGGAGTGAGTTTAGAATATGTGCACCTTTGCAATTTATTCATTGATTAGTGTTCAACAAACCCATCAATTGCGCCAAAGCAGACGACTTCCATATACCAACTATTGTGACCCTCCATGCATTTTTTTTATTTATTTATTTTAAATGCACTTGTCTTTTGGGAAATTTGCCTCAGATGCCTAAATTAGAGTCATGTAAAACATGCCCCTAGCATCCTAGATTCTTCCTCATAGGCTTCCTACGAGATAAGGTTTTGAAAACAAAACATACGCGTCTTTTGAAAATCTTTTCTAAAGCAGATACGAAAAACACACAATATTTTGTAAACCCCTCTTATCTTTTGTGGATTTTTGCCTCAGACGCCTAAACCAGAGCCATGTAAAACATGCCCCTAGCGTCCTAGATTTATCCTCATAGGCTCCCCGCAGGACAAGATTTTTTTTTTTCGAAAAAAGAAAGTGCAGAAACTGGGCTATTAGACCCCTTAGCTTGGATACGGTTATGAATACTCGTCTGAATAGCAAGAGTCACATCGATATATCGCCACTCTCTTTGGTTGACCATGTATTGCTTCACCCTTTATCCTATGACTTCGCTCGTTGGATCCGACGAGTACCAACCTATCCAGAGACTTGAGTTCAATGCTGATATCGTTACCATTAGGAAGTCGCACTCCTTCTGGATTAAGGTTGTCTGCACGTTTATCCGTGTTTTAGCTTGCTCTTTTAGTCGTGACCGTCGACTAGTGCTCTGACTCTGAGGGTTTTGTACTTCAAAGCTCATAGATGCGGATCAAATTTTCTCAAGTCTTTATTTTTCAGACTACGAATTCTATTCTTGAATTTTTTTCTTTTCTTCATTTTTTGGAGGTCCACACCCTTCCCGTTGACCAAAGACTCATGTCGCTCACAGGGTCCATGAGGTCTTCTAAGTTGTAGCATGGCTTAGGTCGGCTAGAAAGAAAGGATAAAGGCTCGAGAAATTGATGAGTCTGACTTTCCAAGATTTCCCCTCTTTTTACTACTGCCCCTTGCTTAACTTAGGTCTTGTGAGCTTTTTATTGCTTTGCTTTTTTGGATTTTCCATTTTTTGAATTTTTGGTTTTTTAATTTTTTTGAATTTTTCGGATTTTTGGATCTTTTTGGGTTTTCTATTTTATTTTTTTTTTGATTTTTTTATATCTAATTTTTTGGATTTTTGGATTTTTGGATATTGTTGCCCCTAGGGCGGAAACACATGTACAAACGAGAAGATAAAATCTCTCCGATTTAAAGTGGGGATTATTTGCTATGTACAAAGGAAAAGCTTAAGCTCAAACTCGTTTTCTAGCAACAATGAAGTTTCAACTAGGTTCATTTGAAAATTTAGATATCGGCCAAAGAAATGCCTCATTATTGGACCTCTATCGGCTTCACTTGCCCCTAGTCTAAGAGTCGAGTGGTCACCTCAATCGTAGTACTTCTTGAGTTGGTCCGCATTTGTAGGCGATGCTCAATCCCATCAAGATCTGTCAATCGGACTGCCATCCCTAAAAGGATGTTCTTAATGATGTAGGGACCTTCCCAATTGGGTTTGAATTTGCCCCTTGCGTTAGAATGATCTACAGGCCTGGTTTCTTTGAGCACAAGGTTGCCTACGCTGAAGTTCTTGGTCGGACTTTCTTGTTAAAGCTATAAGCTATCCTTTGTTGGTAAGACTATGCATGACATACTACGTCTATCCTTTTCTCATCAATGCAATTCAAAGTGTTTACCTTGGACTGGATCCAACGGCTTCATCCTCGGTTTCTTCCATTAGAACTCTGAGAGTTAGAATTTCCATTTCGATTGGAAGCATGACCTCCATTCCGTATACAAGAGAGAATGGTGTCGCCCCTATTGGCGTTCGAATTGAGGTGCGATAGACCCATAACGCATAGGGCAACTTGTCGCTCTAGTCCTTATAAGTCACAGTTTTTTTTTTGGGATCTTGGCTAATGTCTTGTTGGCGGCCTCCACCGCACCATTAGTTTGTGGCATGTGAGGTGACGAGTTGTGGTACTGGATCCTATATTTGTCAAATAAGTGGCGTACCTCAGAACCGATGAAGTTTGGACCATTATCTGAGATGATTTCGTGAGGCACTCCATATTTGCAGATGATGTGATTTTGGATGAACTTCAAAGTAGGGGCCGACTTGATACTTTTACACGAGATTGCTTCTACCCATTTTGTAAAATAGTCGATTGCGACGATGAAGTGGTCATGTCCACTTGATGAAGATGGGCGTATCTTGCCTATCACATCGATCCCCCATGTTGAAAAAGACCAAGGCGACGTCAGATAGTTTAGGTTTGCCGGGGGAACATGGATCAGATCTCCGTGTATCTGGCATTTATGACATTTTCTGACGACCTTTTCACAGTCAGTATCCATTGTTCGCCAGTAGTACCCATACCTGTGGATCTTTTTAGCCAACATTCGACCACTTATGTATGGACCACATACTCCAGCATGGACTTCTTCCAGAATGTTCAGTGCTTCATCTTTGTCTACGCATCTTAGCAGTGTGTTATCAAAAGATCGTTTGAATATATGACCTCCACATAGAGCAAACCCTGAGGCCCAAGATCTAATAAACCGTCGATCTCTCCTGGTCGCGCCTTCTCGATATTCTTGGGTCTCCAAAAACCTTTTGATGTCTGCATACCAAGGCTCGCTAAGCTCTTCCTCTTCGAACTCTTGCGCTTGGTAGCAGTATGCGGGTTCATCTCTTTGGACTACCTCAATTGGTCAATAGTAGCTCCTTTCGGGATAGTTAGCCAAGATGATAACACTGTTAAAGCATTTGCACAGTAGTTTTTGTTTCTGAATACATGATGGAATTTGACTTCATCAAACTCGTCGACCAATTTCAAGAGGTATTCATAATAGGGTACCAACTGTTTATTCTTCAGCTTTCACTCACCCTGAACTTGCTTAATGATCAGAAGAGAATCATAAACCATTAATCTTTTAATTGATAGGGCAAGGGCTGCCTTCAAACTAGCGATGCAAGCTTCATACTCTACTATGTTGTTCGTACAAGGAAACCCCAATCTGATGGCGATAGGTGTTCTGACTCCTTCAGGGGATACAAGCATTGCCCCTACTCCTCTGCCTATCTTGTTGTGGGCTCCATCAAAGTACATTCTCCAAGGTGCCACTTGTTCTGCTTCGGTTGCCAATATGTACTCATCAGGGAACTCTGTTACCACTGTTGTTTTATTTGGAAGTGGATAAGCGGCAAGATGATCAGCTACTGCTCTCCCTTTTATAGATTTTTGTGTGACATAAGCTATGTCGAAACTCTGATAAAAGTTGCTGCCACCTAACAGTTTTCCCAGATAATGCTGGCTTCTCAAACAAATATTTGATTGGATCCATCCGTGCGAGCAGCTGGATTGAGTGTGACAACATGTAATGTCTGAGCCTTTTCGCGGCCCGCACCAACGCGAAGCAAGTCTTCTCTAAAGGAGTGTATTTTATCTCATATCCGGACAAAGTCTTGCTGATGTAGTAAATGGCTCTTTCTTTATCGCTATTTTCATGATATTGCCCTAGAGCTGCTCCCACTGTAGTGTCCGTAACAGAGATGTATAGGATCAAAGGTTTTCCCAGGACAGGCGGGACCAGTACAAGAGGGCTCTATAGATAATCTTTAATTCTGTCGAATGCCTTCTGGCAATCTTCATTCCATTTCTTGGGAACATCTTTTCTTAGCAATTTAAAGATGGGCTCACAAATGGGCGTGAGTTGAGCTATGAATCTACTGGTGTACTGAATCCTTCCTAGAAACCCTCGAATCTCTTTTTCGTTGCGAGGTGGAGGCATATTTGCAATAGCCTTCACTTTAGCTGGATCAACTTCGATACCTCTGTGGCTGACGATGAACCCTAATAATTTCCCTGATTTAACCCCGTATACACATTTACTAGGGTTGAGCCTTAACTTGAATTTCCTTAGACGCTTGAAGAGCTTAGTCAGGCCCTTGATGTGATCCTCTCTTCTTTTCAATTTGGCAATCATGTCATCCACATAAACCTCCAATTCCTTGTGGATTATATCGTGGAAGAGAGTGGTCATGGCCGTTTGGTAAGTAGCTCCAGGGTTCTTAAGTCCGAACGGCATTACTCTGTAGCAATATACTCCCCAAGGTGTAATGAACGATGTCTTCGCCATGTCATCTTCTGCCATCTTGATCTGATTGTATTCGGAGAACCCATCCATAAAAGACAACAAACCGTGGCCAGCGACATTGTCGACTAGTATGTCAATGTGTGGTAATGGGAAGTCATCTTTCGGACTCGCCTTGTTGAGGTTCCTGTAATCAATGCACATTCGAACTTTTCCATCCTTCGTGGGTACTGGCACAATGTTTGTTAACCAATCTGTATATGTAACTGGGACCAAGAACTTTGCAACCAACTGCTTGGAGATTTCCTATTTGATCTTCACTGTCCATTCCGGTCTCAATCTTCTGAGCTTTTGTTTAACTGGTTTAGCATCAAGATAAGTGGGTAGCTTGTGAACCACCATTTCAGCGTTTAGTCCTGGCATGTCCTCATATGATCAAGCAAAGATATCTTTGTACTCCTTTAACAACTCAATCATAGCCTCTCGTTCATCTGGAGACAAGTTGGTACCAATCTTCACCAACTGAGGTTGATCATCAGAGCTCAGGTTTATCAATTCAGAATCTTCCTCCGTCGATGGTGACCTATCTTCATGATGATCCAGCAACTCCTGGATCTCCTTAGGCATTTCCTCCCGGATAGTGACCCAGTCGTCTTCTTCGGGCTCATACTCATATTCATTGCCAATTTCGAGGTCACATATTGCTTATTCAAAATCATTTATGAACAAAACATCTTTTTGGTTTTTTGAATTTTCAATTTTTTTGTAGTTTTTGAAAATATTTTGATTTTTTTGGTTTTTTGAAAATAATGGAAAACTCAAAGCAGCAACAAAATCTGTTGGGGACCACACTTTTTTCTCTTCAGACGAGGATGCCCCTTCTCCCAATTGATTAAGGTTATTTTTTTTGGGTGCCAGATGTTATGGCACTAGGATACTTATCTGCAAAATGGTTAGTATCGCCAGCAAGATTATCATTAACAGAACGAACAAAGAGATGAGGTTGGAGGTCCATATCTTCAGAGATCATATAGACCCATTGCGTACCTGCGAGGCTTTCAGGCGATTCTCCTTTTGACCTTTCGCGGTCGATGTCTGCCTGGTTATTGATTGTTTGAGGAGATGCTTTTGTTACCTGTGTGATAAGGCACTTTGAGCTAGATGTGATCTTTTTCTTTTGAACATGCTGAAGGAGCGCTCGAATTTGCAACGCTGTCATCCTCTTCTTACTTGGAGCGAGATATTTGCGGTATTCTTCTCATATCCTCTTCTTGCTCAGAGGTTTGAAGGCTGCATGATATTCTTTCGCATTTGCCCATTGGGTCTTCGATGCTATGTACTCCTCAGCAGTCATCCTTCTCAAGCTTGAGGTTGTCGTCTCATCCAACTCTAATTCTTTGGAGATCATGTGAACACTCGGAATCCTCTGCTACTCGGGACAGGATTCTATGTATAGCTGGTTGATCCCTATCAGCAGTATGTAATCCGATTTGTTCTTGAACAAATTTTATGTGGGCCTTGATTACCTTGCATATCCCAAAAATGGAGTTTAGATTTTAGGTGAATTTCAGCTCATACGACCCCTTAGGGACACGTGCATACTCTTATACGCGTGTGACCTGGAAGGTACCTCTTTTGAAATACAACCACCCCCTTTTTTAAAAAAAATGGACACGACATACTCTTGTGTGCGTGTACGACCCAGTGGGTACATTTTTTTGAAATTCCATTGTTTGAAAATTGGACACATGCATTTGGCGCACGTGCACGACCTATGAGGTCCCTTTTCGAAATTGGAAACGTACATATTTGATGTACGTGAATGACCCTGTGGGTACATTTTTTAAAATTCCATTGTTTGGAAATTGGACAAATGCATTTGGCGCACGTGAACGACCTATGAGGTTCCTTTTCTGAATTGCCATGTTTGAAAATTGGACACATGCATCTGGCGCACGTGAACGACCTATAAGTTTTTTTTTTGGAAATTGAGAGCGTGTATCAATTAACTCAGTTCTTTGAACTCCCAGAATGGCTTTTGAAATTTGATTCGCACAGTGGTTGTGGAATATTTTGATCCTAGTTGAGCGGTAAATTTTTGAGGAACTTGAACGAGTAATTCTACAGCAGAAGAATCGTCAGGATAGTTCTCTCAAAGAATATTCATCTTTTGCTCCTGAATGAACTAAATAGTTTGAGAGATGTAAGAGGGTAAATCTAAGGAGATGAACCCTTCCCTCTCTTAGTTAAGATGATTATTTCTTTCCCTTCATCATGTCGCTCTGGAACGAGCTTTTCTCTGTTGAAAGATGGCCGAGAGGGTAAATCAAAAAAGAAGAACCCTTTATGAGTATCTTATTCTCTTTTCTTCATCTTTTCATTTTCTGCCTTTAGATGAGCTGTCACTTTGAGGGTGAGGAGGGCTAGTCTAGAAAGAAGAGCCCTTGGATTCCCATCAAAGTTTTTTTATTTCTCTTGCTCTTGAAGGAGTAGAGCTCTCAGGGGTTCAAAGAGAATAAATCTATGAAAAAGGACTCTCAGACATCTGCCCCTAGTAAAAGGATTTTTTTTGTTATTTTTTTTGCAAACACAAAGAAAACTAGTCTAAATAAAAAAGCCTCTACAGTGAATTATGCCTCGGAAATTGTGCGACATGAATGCAGTCCTTTGGGTTAATCCTAAGGATACATCTATCGCTACTATATGCATGCAGGGCTCAACTAGACTTTGTATTTGGGTAAAGGTTCGGGTCACCTCGGTAATATATACCTCGCAGCCCGAAGACTAGTCGTTAGTACAAGGCGGAGGGTGTGGAGTTTCGCTCGTTATTCCCATATGACCATACAGTCGGGACGAGACCTACCGCAACCTAAGGTTTTGTTTCCTATAGGATCACAAAGAATATGAGATGCAAATGCAAATGAATTGGTGCGTGAAGTGTGTGTGTGCAAGCCCGAGAAGTGTATGATCATAAAATCCCTAAAATTCTTTAATTGTTTTTCAAGTCAGATCCCTAAAATCCCCAGCGGAGTCGCCAGTCTGTGGAGCCAGAATCCAGCGCGCACCACGCTCGAGAGAGAAACTCACGCGTGAGAGACGCATAAGTTGGATTTACCCACCTCAGAAGGGGTATGAATGTGATATGTAAGGAGTCACCACCTGATTTATGGGAATCAGGACCCGAGATTTTGGAAAATCGACCTAAATCTAGTTTTCCGAGAAAACCAAGGCGATAGTCCAAAGTAGATGGTCTGCGGTACAGAGGTACGACTTAGACCGAGTCAGATTAGTCAGGCGAGTTAGACTAGTCAGGCGACTCAACCTAAGTCAGACTAGTCAAGCAACTCAAATCGATCCGAACCAGACCGACCCAGACCTTGAAAAACTGTTTTTCAACTTTTAACTTCTGCTTGTTAGACCAGAGTCGGTACTTGCCCTTGCCGGTCCATTCTATGTAAGTGTATAATCTATTTTTGACAGATATTGAGGAAAAAGAGTTTTTCTTCAGGGTTTTATTTTTAAAAAGTGTTTTAAAAGGTTTATTTTACTGAAATGGATGATCCAAGCACCCAATTAATCCCTAGATGTGATGAATCGTGTACAAGCTCTATGTGATAGAATTTTATGGTTACGAATCTATTGATCAATCAATTAAATAATCGAGAACTCCTTATACGATATACATGTGATGTATATGGACTTAGTTGATACATGTGATGTATGCAACACTTTAATGCTCTGAATTATATACATGAGATGTATAATTACATACAATAGATATATGCATTAAATGTATAGTTTGTATGTATTAGTTTTTAGAAATATGTGTTGAATTATTAACATTAGATGTTTATTAATGTGTAATTTTATATTGTACATTATATGTATAGAAATATAATAGACTTTACACAAATGCACATTTTTTCTAAAACTCTAAAATATATCTCTCATTTTAATTAATTAAGTGGGAGAGGGATTGTGTTCATGGAAACACAATCCCACGACCCTCCACCATCGGTCCAAGAATAAGGCTAGGGGTCTAATGCCCATAGGAATAGTACAACCTAGCAGCTTATTGGCTTGGATTACTTTAATAAAGCACGGTATTCGGACTAGAGTGTAGAAAGAGATCTCCCATAGGAGAATGTTTCTATATCTTCTAGCATTCTGAACTGAGACGGTGGACCACACTTAACTAAATGATGAATAAAGAACGCTTCCCATAGGAACGAAGATTTGTCATTAATTTAGGGGTCAGAACAAAATCGGATGTCAAAACAACTTTGACATGAGATGTCAGGATAGGTTCTTTTGATGAAATG
>MVGT01000173.1:32540-44650 GCA_002174775.1 Macleaya cordata | reverse complement strand
GACTTAACTGCAATTAGATTTATTATTTGAGAATTATATGAGATATATGGACCTCAAAGTAATAAATCAAAAGCTTAAGTAAGTATGGCCCATATGGACCTAACTTGGAGCTAAAGATATGGGAAGAGAGTCTTTCTCTATAAATAGAGATAGGGTTCATAAGATAGCCCACCCTAACTTGTGTATCTAAAACTCTCTCCTAATTTAGAATTCAAGTTATGACCTTTATGGTTTTAAAAACCCAAAATTCGTAATATATTCCCGTCAGAATTTAAAATCGCGTTTCGAGGCACTTTGGTGCAGAATTGGAGATTTGCTATTTCACGCAAAGTTATAGAAAATTTGATTTCCTACAAAAAGCATATATCATCTAGGCGAATCGGATCAACCGTTAGAGAGTTATGGCCGAAATACAGTTGCTGTATCTTTTTAGGTTTTCGACGACTGATCCAGAACGTGGGAGGAAGATCTGGGATTACATGCAAGCATTTAAACGGTATGTATCCGATCTTCAAGTTATTGTTTTAATTCATGCAACCTCATGTGATCCTGTGAAGGGAAAATAGTTATTTATTTCCGCTGCACAATTTAATCTAGACCCTATTTTCCCCAACACAAACTACATATATGTAAGGACCTCACTTACGTATTAATCCAATCCGACACTTGTTAATGCAAAATTGGCTCTTGTATAGTCTTATTACTTATACTTTTAATCTAAGTTTATTATATTAAGCATGATATGATATTAGACTAATTGTTTTGATAGGTTAATTAGTGAATATTTGTTTAAGAGATAACCCTTGCTTAGTGCTAATTAGACATAATAAGATTTCAAAATCTAATTTTATACTTATCTTAACTGTTAAGACATTATGTAATAAAAGAAAATAAAAAATGAAGATAAGTATTACTTTTCTAGAGTAGAAAAAAACAGAGGATATGGGAATTGGAAAATCTTAGAGGTAACTAGAGGTGAAAATATTGGCTCTTGTGGATCTCTTTGCTTCTACAGTTAGTTTTTCATAATGTGTGAGTTGGTTTTTCATAATGTGTGATGGATGAACATTTTTCAATGTTAATCAAATCGATCTAGAAATCTTACAGTATAAAAATTAATGTTTGTTCTATATTATATTAGAAGAAGACTTTTAGTTTTGCGTCTCACAACTTGTGGGAGGATTAATTATTCATTAGATATAAATAATATAGGCCAATGTTTCCAATTGATATTTTAGGATTGAGGGAGCTTCTTATGCACTATTATTTAAATCAATTGCACTTCATCGATACTTCAATCCTAAATGATCTCTGCGCATGATCATGGCGAAGACCAAAAAGGGCTTAAGATGATTAGATGTTGTTCTTGCACATCGGAGCATCTGGAACTTGCGCATTTAAGAGGGTGAAAATATTGAACATAAAATAGAACACAAATCACCGTTAAATTTTCAACAAACTTATGAAGGGTTAGAAATTTTAGAATGATATGATTTTTAGTAAGGATGATCTTCGTGGTGAGGAGAAAAAATCTCCATTAAAAATCAACATTTAAATCAATTTTATGTGGCCCCACTGCCCGTACAAGGCAAAATCTCCCCAAAAAATGACCCCGAAAAATTTAAGGAAGAATTGGTGGGAAGGACAACTTTAGAGTCAACCTTATTGAAAAAACCAACCCCTTTTTTTCTTTAGTTAAAAGTCTATCTACCTCATTTCTTTTAGGCCTTGCTTGGTACATCGTGAATATTCACAAATACAAAAATTCACGGTTTATCATGTGTTTGTAGATGATTGATGAGAGCATCTAATAACAAATATTTGGTAGGATTTGCAATGAGCTTACAAAATAAACAATCTAATTTTTTTCTCATTTATAGAATTTTAATTAGCACCTATAAGAACTGTGAATTTTCGCATTTACGAATATTCATGGTGTACCAAGCAGGGCCTTAGTGTAAAAATCAAATTTGAAAATTTTCTTTGTACCAAGTTAATTGACCTTCTTATTATTATTATTTTTTACCANGATCTGAAATTTCTCACAATTACCGGTTGACGGCACCCAAAGCGGCAGCAAAAATTGGGTGTCTGCAGAGGTTAATTGACCTTCTTATTATGTTTTTAATTTACCAATTTTACCCTTTAGCTTTTTTTTTATATTTTGATACCAATTATCAAATGTTTGTTTACTGCTACTACCTCACCACCATCACCGAACATTAAACTACTGCAGGCGGTAGGTCTCACCATTTCTTTACTTTGATTTATTGACACAATCTTTTTCATCTTTAATAACCAGTCTTAAAAAATATATGATTCTTTATTTGAAGATGAATGTACATTCCTTTCAAGTTTGAATTGGGGAAACTAAAGTAGGTGGAGCATTATATCATCCTACTCATTCCTTATAATGTTCTGCCCTCACTTTTCAGGTCTGTAGCCCTTACTCAATGAGAACTAGGCATTCCCGCGGAACCATTAACAACCTGTAGCTCTAGGGTGTACGTGTTATACCAAGCTAACAAGAAGCTGCACTTACATTCAAGACATAAGTAAAATAAAGCTGAAATAAACTTAATTAACTTCACTGATAAACTGATTCAAACAAATGGTTAATTAGATAAACCCAAAGAATAATGGACTAAACAATGTCCAAACTAAATAGAACATATCTAAAGGATGTCCTACGTCTTCACAGAACTCTTGTAAGTCTCCAAAGACTTATTCCTTTTTAATCTGATCACCGCCTCTACCAAGGATTTGCTTATTGCCCAGAACCTGTAAAATAGTGGTGCTAGGTCAAAACCTAGCCAGCAAGTTCACTAGTTCTATTGGCTTAGATTAGGGATAACCATGAGTTTCACACGAGTGTGTTAATATTAAAGCATAAGATATACCAATACAAAAGGTTAAACAAAGTAAAGAGATGCATAGATTGACGGTTGTGGTGTTTTATGATCTTTGCTTAAGATTTAGTTCTCGTAACATGTAGTGTACCTAGTTACTACCCCCGTTTCACCCGTCCCTGTAGTTCACTTGAGACACTGATCGTGCGCTACGTGAATCTGATGAACTGCCTCGAAATCCGTCCCTCGAACACTGGTAACCCTGATGGCGTTACTTATGTGTCAAGTAATTCCGTAGACCTCACTTGGTGATTCCGTAGACCTCGCGTGGAGAGAACTAGGCCTATACAGGACCTAAACTATGTTTGAACACAAGCCAAACAAGTTATTTAAGCACACATGAAGCTTATAGAGGATAATTCCATATTAAGCATATTCTCTTACGATCACCATCCAAAGTATACTTAACCCTGTATTTAAAGATGCGTTCACAACTATTAATACATGTTTAAACATAAATATACATGCCATACATCATGTAGATTAGCAACATAGACATAAACAACTTCATTAATGACAAAAGATGGGACTTATTGACAAGGCTAGCTGTATCGATACTCCCTTTTGGGAGTATTGATACTCCTTACATCTGTTGGCCCTTACATCTATTGGGCGCAGATGTGGGTAGTATTGATACTCCCTTTTGGAGTATCGATAATCCCTGTGTTCTGCGCGATTTTAGGCCTTTGATTTCACTTGTTAATTTATGTAAACAAGGGTTCATGCTGGTTTTATAACCACGCTTCTAGAATCATGGTTTTTATGCATAATATCATTTAAAGACATGTAATCCTCTTGTAAACCTAGATTCATGCTTCCAACCACAGAGAAAATGCATACAACACATGTAGTTTAGATTTCATGCATTCACTCATTATAAGCAAATACCAACATCAAAGAAACCTAAATATACACCAAAAGAACAAGTTACTACTTGATTCAAAATAACCGTCTACCAACCGTGAGAAAGAAGAAGAAGAAGAATCCCTGCGTAATCTCTCACGAACGCGATCACTGCGATCACTCCTCAAACCCTAGGTTCTCCTCCAAGAAGCTCTCTCCCTCTCTCTCGCTCTCTCTCGCTCTCTCTCTTTTTTACCCTAGTTGATTGTCTTCTCTCTCTCTTCCTCTCTCTTGGTCAATCAAAACAAAAGGAAGGGTTTTAGGGGCTTTAGTTTATGTTTATAACTATTATAAACCCAAACTTACTAAAATTCTGTCAGGGTGCCGTTAACAAAAGTGGGCTGCCCCCCAACATTAGTAACTTAAATTAAAAGGGTATTACAATCTACCCCCTAAAAGATGATTTCATCCTCGAAATTGCATATACCTCTTCAGAAGATCCGGGTAATTCGCGCGTATCTCTTCTTCTCTCTCCCACGTGGCCTTACGCTCATCATGGTTATGCCACTGCACCTTCACCCAAGGTATTGACATAAGCTTCTGCTCCTTGTAGTCAAAAATCCTATAAGGCTTCTCTATATAGGTTACTCCTGGCCGCAACTCTAACTCGTGGAAATCGACCATTATTGGACGATCTTCATCTCTGAGATGCTTTCGAAGCATAGACACATGGAACACATCGTGAACTCCTGCCAACTGATCTAGTAAAGCTAACTGATAAGCCACTTTCCCTACTCTCTCTAAGATAGGAAATGGTCCAACGAAATACGGCGATAACTTTCCTTTCTTATCGAACCATAGAACACCCTTCATCAATGATACTTTCAGAAGTACTTGGTCCCCTACTTCAAACTCAAGTTATCTACCCCTCTGGTTAGTATAATTTTTCTGACGACTCTAAGTTGCTCGCATTCGCTCTCTAATTAGAGCTATCTTCTTAGTAGTCTGCTGCACGATTTTGGATCTTGGAAGTTTCGACTCTCTAACTTCTGCCCAACATACTGCAGATCTGCAAGGTCTCTTATACAGTTCCTCGAACGGTGCCATCCCGATGCTAGTTTGTTATGTTGTTGTAGGCAAACTGAACAAGTGGTAATGAATCTTCCCAATTAATCTTAAAGTCTAACACGACACGACGAAGCATATCTTCCAGCACTTGGTTAACTCTCTCCTTCTGCCCATCCGTTTGAGCATGAAAAGCCGTGCTAAAGTCAAGTTGCGTTTCCATAGCATCTTGAAAAGCTCTCCAATACTTCAAGGTAAATGAAGTATCCCGGTTCGATATCACTAAGACTGGAACCCTATCATTCCGAATTATCTCCTTTATATATAACGAAGCCAACTGTTATGTTGTATATATCTTTTTGACTGATACGAAGTGTACGCACTTTGTCAATCTATCAACGATCACCCATATGGAGTCGTTTCCCTTCCTGGTTTTAAGTAGTCTATCGATGAAATCCATAGATATATTCTCCCATTTCTACTTGGGTATATCTAAGGACTGCAAAGTACCCGCTGGTTTCCGGTGCTCTGTCTTTACCTGCTGACAAGTAAAGCATGTACGCCAAAACTTTACAATGATACGTTTCATTCCTGTCCACCAGAAATGTCATTTGAGATCCCAATACATCTTGTTCTCTCCATGATTTATAGTATACTTACTATGATGTACCTCGTTCAAGATGTTCTTCCTCAGTTCAGATTTCTTTGGAATGCATAAGTGACCCTTGAACCTCAAGCCACCGTCTTCCCCTACAGTTATGTCTGTGATTTCCCCTTATTGAACACTCACAACTTTGTCATGGCATTATTGATCATTTCCTTGCTCACTGATGATTTGGCTTACCAGAGTAGGCCGAATGACCACACTACCCAACAATAGCTGTTTCTGCTCGCGGGTTGCCAAATTGAAGTCATACTCTGAAGCTATCTCCAACAGTCGCCACTGCTGGACCATCATAGAGGCTACTATACCCCTAGGCTGCCTACTCAACGCATCTGCCACTATGTTAGCCTTTCCTGGATGATACTGTAACTGGAAGTCGTAATCCTTTAGTAGTTCCAACCATCTATGTTGTCTTATGTCCAACTCCTTCTGGGAAAACAAGTATTTGAGACTCTTATGATTCGAAAAGAGCTCAAACCTTTCACCTGTCAAGTAGTCTCTCCAAATCTTAAATGTATACACCACCACTGCTAACTCGGGGTTATGAGTCAGATAATTATGCTCATATATCCTCAACTATCTCAAAGCATATGCAACCACTCAGTTGTTTTGTATCAAAACACATCCCAGTCCCTGATGCAACGCATCAATAAATACTACGAGTCTGGATCCACTCTCTGGTATGATTAAAACTGGGGTTGTTGTCAACTTAGCCTAAACTCTTGAAACATTTGCTCACACTTGTCATCCCACTTGAATGGAACGTCCTTCTTGGCGAGACTTGTCAAAGGACCTGCTATACGCAAAAATCCTACGATAAACTACCTGTAGTATCCAGCCAAACTCAAGAAACTTCGAACTTCTGTCACTGTAGTGGGTTGCTGCCACTCTAGTACAGCCTGAACTTTAGAGCTATCCACTGTCGCTCCTGTTCCAACTCACAAGTGTAATTGGGCTGCTAAGCAGCCCAATAACATTTATTTACGTCCCAAGAATCCATATCTTAAATATACTTGGACGCCATCTCTAACGATTACTGATGATAACCCTTCTCGGAAGTCACACCACTCCTGGTTATCCATTCCACATGTCAATTACTACATTGATTATCCTGAGACATATGATCATTTGGAGTTCCAGTTCTTCAAAATCCAATCCATGGTCTAAAGTTTTAATTCATGCTTATGAGAATTCAAATCTTTGAGGTTTCAGTAGTGAGCTACGCCTCCTTACTAATCACCTAATGCCCCTAAATATAAGAGGACATCAAAACTACCAACGCGATATCATGAGTCGAGTAAACTCTCATCTTATCCCTTCGGCATTCTTATGCATGACAAGTACCTTTTCATCTACACAAAGACACATTATAACCACCGATGTGTTGCATTAGAAGCCACCACTAATCCAAATCACCTTTTCATCTACAAGTGTACCGTTATAGAAAGTTTGTTCAAACTAACTTACTCACTCGAACGTCTCCACACCTTCCCTAGCCAAAAAGGGCCTTAGGAAAATGTGCTATTAAAAATTTCCACAATGAACCGTCAATAATGCCCGACCCAAGTAGAAAAGTTACGACCCTCAGTCACGATCGTTTGGAGACAGTCACTCCAATACCGGATACTTCATGTCTCATGATCTTCACCTTATGCTGCCCAAAAGTTTTAATTCATGCTTATGAGAATTCAAATCTTTGAGGTTTCAGGAGTGAGCTACGCCTCCTTACTAATCATCTAATGCCCCCAAACATAAGAGGACATCAAAACTACCAACGCGGTATCATAAGTCGAGTAAACTCTCATCTTATCCCTTCGGCATTCTTATGCATGACAAGTACCTTGTCATCTACACGAAGACACACCATAACCACTGATGTGTTGCATTAGAAGCCACCACTAATCCAAATCACCTCCGAGAAGATTTGTGAACATGGTGATGCCATACAAGTATACCGTTATAGAAAGTTTGTTTAAACTAACTTGCTCACTCGAATGTCTCCACACCTTCCCTAGCCAAAAAGGGCCTTAGGAAAATGTGCTATGAAAACACAATGGACCGTCAATAATGCCCGACCCAAGTAGAAAAGTTACGACCCTCAGTCACGATCGTTTGGAGAGATTATCACAGTTACCCTAATACCGGACACTTCATGTCTCATGATCTTCACCTTATGCTACCTAAAATTCACATTTGCCGAATTTTAGCAAAACATTAACACTCTCTCAGTGCTTACATTACCTTACACAATGGGTCCCACTACCCTCATGCATTTTGGAATCGATCACGAAATTAACTATAAAGGTATTTACAACCTTATCCAATGTCTCTAAAATTAGGCCTGACTAACACGGTCTACCAAAAATGTTCAGGCCTTCACAAGCCCAATCAACATTACCGAAAATCTCAATAGATTCTTTTCTCATACAGAACCTAATCACAAAAAGTCATACTCCAAACTCAAGTTGACTGTATTACCCTACGCCAAAATGAGAAACTATCGCGCTCCTTTGAGCCAAACAATTAAGGTTTCTATCCTTAGTAAAGGATATATGCTCACCCCAAACATATACCTTACTCACATCTCGGTAGTCTATGCAAAGTTTCATAGACTCACCCTCATCTAATTCAAAAGAACAAGTGCACCCCAAGGTGACGAATTACGACGAATGAAACCCTAAGCCAATAATTGGTCTATCTGGTTCTTTAACTCTCTCATCTCAATTGGAGCCATCCGATAAGGTGTTTTAGCAATCGAATTTGTGCCCAGATCCAGTTCCAAACAGAAATCTCTCTCTCTGTGAGGTGGTATCCTTAAGACCTCGCCATATACAACGTTGTATTAGCACACCACAAGAATCGATTCAAGCTTTCTGCTTTCAACCGGTCATTCCAACATATCCACAAAGCACAGGTGTCCTATCGAGACCACCTCCTTGCGACAATGACAACACGTATGTTGTTTCTTTTGGAATAGAAAATGTTACCGTTTTCGCGTAACAGTCCAACCTTGCATGGTATGCAGCAAGCCAATATATGCCTAATATCCATCTCAACCATTCATATCTATAAAAACGATCTAAAAAGAAGTTCAGTCCTCCACAATTGACTATTAAATCCTATAAATACTATTCACTAGTATCCTCTCACCTTTGGGAGATACCACCAATAAAATGGTCCTCACACCTTATTGCATAATTTTTAGTCTATAACCTCAGTCTGTCCATGAGCTACTACTCTCAAACTATTGTCGATAAAGCTGGCAGTCATCACTACCCATTCCTGCACATGCGTCTATTTCATACCTGCATAGATCCCATTCTCATATGGACAACCAACATCTACTGCACATCTCAATGTGTATAACAAGTCCCTCTACTAAGATACTCGTTGCTTCATCAGCTCTTGCACTATTTGGGTGAAACACACAGTTTCTCCAAACTTCCAAAGGTAGGGAAAACCTAATCACTTGAGGTGTCTACACAACCAAAACTACATAGGTGTTTCCACTTACTTTGCTGATGGCGGTACCTTAATATGATACGGTTCTACCTGTTTCTTTGTACTCGCCCATCTAGATAGGTTTCATAACCAACTTACAGACCCAAACAACATACTCTAACTCTTAGACTAGTCAAGCAACATCAATCACACAAAGACAACCAAAGCATTAAATCGTGTCATAAGATGTGCCTATGTGTCACAACCATCATCCTAACTCAACACAACTCCCTTTAGGACTTTTCAACCTGAGGCTCTGATACCAAATGTAATGCCCCGCCCTCACTTTTCAGATCTGCAGTCCTTACTCAATGAGAACTGTGCATTCCCGCGGAACCATTAACCACCTGTAGCTCTAGGGTGTACGCGTTACACCAAGCTAACAAGAAGCTGCACTCACATTCAAGACATAAATAAAATAAAGCTGAAATAAACTTTATTAACTTTACTTATAAACTTATTCAAACAAATGGTTAATTAGATAAATCCAAAGAATAATAGACTAAACAATGTCCAAACCTAACAGAACATATCAAAAGGATGTCCTACGTCTTCACGGAACTCTTGTAAGTCTTCGAAGACTTATTCCTATTTTAACACGATCACCGCCTCTATCGAGGATTCGCTTGTTGTCCTGAACCTATAAAATAGTGGTGCTAGGTCAAAACCTAGCCAGCAAGTTCACTAGTTCCCTTGGCTTAGATTAGAGATAACCATGAGTTTCACATGAGTGTGTTAACATTAAAGCATAAGAGTGCCAATATAAAAGGTTAAACAAAGCAAAGAAACGCATAGATTGACAGCTGTGGTGTTTAATGATCTTTGCTTAAGATTTGGTTATCGTAACATGTAGTGTACCTAGTTACTACCCCCGTTTCAACCGTCCCTATAGTTTACTCGAGACACTGACCGTGCGCTACATAAATCCGATAAACCGCCTCAAAATCCGTCCTCCGAACACTGGTAACCCTGACGGCGTTACTTACGTGTCTAGTGATTCCGTAAACCTCACTTGGCGATTCCGTAGACCTCGCTTGGAGAGGACCAGGCCTATATAGGACCTAAACTATGTTTGCACACAAGCCAAACAAGTTATTTAAGCACACGTCAAGCTTATGGAGGATAATTGTATATTAAGTATGTTCTCTTATGATCACCATCCAAAGTATATTTAACCCAGTGTTTAAAGATGCATTCACAACTATTAATACATGTTTAAACATAAACATACATGTCATACATCATGTAGATCAAAAACATGAACATAAACAACTTCATTAACGACAAAAGATGGGACTTATTGACAAGGCTAGCAATATCGATACTCTCTTTTGGGAGTATTGATACTCCTTACATCTGTTGGCTACAGATGTGGGTAGTATCGATACTCCCTGTGTTCTGCGCGATTTCAGGCCTTCGATTTCACTTGTTAATTCATATAAACAAGGGTTCATAAAAAGTTAGGATTTTATAAACATGCTTCTAGTATCATAGTTTTCATGCACAATATCATTAAAAGACATGTAATCCTCATGTAAACCTAGATTCATGCCTTCAACCATAGAGAAAAAGCATATAACACATTAGTTTAGATTTGGTGCATTCACTCGTTAGAAGCAAATACCAACATCAAAGAAACCTAAATCTATACCAAAAGAGCAAGTTACTACTTGTCTCAAAACAACCGTCTCCTAACTGCGAGGAAGAAGAAGAAGAAGAAAAATCCATGCGCTCTCTCACAAACGCGATTACTCCTTCTCAAACCCTAGGTTCTCCTCCAAGAAGCTCTCTCTCTCTCGCTCTCTCTCTTTTTTACCCTAGACGATTGTCTTCTCTCTCTCTTCCTCTCTCTTGGTCGATCAAAACAAAAGGAAGGGGTTTGGGGTTTTAGTTTATATTTATAACTATTATAAACTCAAACTTACTAAAACTCTGTCAGGGTGCCCTTAACAAAAGTGGCTACCCCCCAACATTAGTAACTTAAATTAAAAGAGTATTACATTCCTCCACCTCCACAATACGAGAACCTTCTAATGCATGCATGGAACTTCCTCTTTTGACTGAATGGCCATGGCCTAGTTTAATTAGCTAGTGTAATTAATTAACAGTAGTACTAGGTTCTTTGCTGTCACAAACTTTTCTTCTTTTCGTTTCAAAATTATAGAGTAGAGTGTGGATTAATTGTAAGATTCTAATAACTTCTGTTCTGGAATTCAAATTATTTTACTAATCAACCATGAATCTCCATAAATGTCTAGTGACACTGTACTCATTTGAGAATAGTGGAATACCACTAATCAAATTGAACCACCCGGTCATGGTTGAAATCCAAATCCTACTCGATTTAAAAAAAAATCGTGGACCCAAAGTCAACCACCACCACCACCACCCTATTATTGTGAAACCCAGAAACAGTGCAACCATGTTGGTTGTGTTGTTTCAATCAATAACATAAACAGTGCAATCAACATAGTTGCGTTGTTTCAGTCAACCACCACCACGCCGCCACCACCCTCATCACCACCACACTGTCGCTACCACCTCCACCACCACAACACACCGTCGCCACCACTCCCACCATCTCACCACCACCACCATCCTACAATTACCAAACCCAAAAATAGTGCAACCAAGTTGGTTGCGTTAATTCAATCAATAATATAAACAATGCAACTAACATGGTTGCGTTGTTTCTGTCAATAACATAACAATGCAACTATGTTGGTTGTGTTATTTTAGTCAACCGCCACCACCACTACCACTACCATCACCACCACGCCACTACCACCTTACTATTGCCAAACCCAAAAATAGTGCAACCATATTAGTTGCGTTGTTTCATTTAATAACATAAACGATGCAACCAACATGGTTGCCTCTGTTTCAGTCGATTAACATAGCAGTGCAACCATGTTGGTCATGCTATTTCAGTCAATTTACACAAGCAGGGCAACCATGTTGGTTGCGCAGTTTCAGCCAATTAACATAAGCAGTGCAACTATATTGGTTGCGTTGTTTCAGTCAATTTACATAAGCAGGGCAACCATGTTGGTTGCGCAGTTTCAGCCAATTAACATAAGCAGTGCAACTATATTGGTTGCGTTGTTTCAGTCAATTAACATAAGCAG
>MVGT01000173.1:8907-32386 GCA_002174775.1 Macleaya cordata | reverse complement strand
CACCACCATGACGTTACCACTACACCGCCGCCACCACCACCACCACCACCCTACTATTTCCAAGTGCAACCATGTTGGTTGAAATATTTGAGTTCAATAACAAAAATAGTGCAACCAGGTTGGTTGCGCTGTTTTCTAAGCTATATATATATATATATATTTAGATTTTGGTATCAATAAAGCTTTTTGGACCGACCAGTTTACAAAACTGGTGCCAGATACTTATGTGGCAGGGTGGGATCCACCACTTTTCTCCTCCTAAAAGTGTTATGAGGGGGTTTTCCAACTTATGTGGCAGTGGGACCCACCATGCCATATAAGTGTTGGGCATTTATTTTGTAAGTCCGTCGGTCCAAATAGCAGCGCTGTTTTGGTATTGTTGAGTGATCTAATTTTAAAAGTCTTAAAAAATATTTTCTAAAAATATAATTTTTATCAAAATCCGATTTGTAATTAAAAATTATGACAATTTTTATTTTAAAAAACCTAATGATTATAAAATATCATCTATTTACTTTAATACCTCTAGAGAGGGGTAATTATGTCTAATCACTTATTAGTCAAAGAGATAGAGTTTTCACTAAATGTTTTTTGGACTTAATTTTTTCACTAAAGTTTTCTTTTTACGAGCCCTTTTCAACAATCCCCCAAAATTTAATACATAATTATTAACCTCAAACACACTTGACCAAAATAGCCTTTGCTTCAATTTCCAGCTACTACATTACACAAAACCATTCCTAATCACAAGCAAAAGAAAGATAAAAAAGATAGAAAAAAAGACCTTCCCCAGTCTCGACACAAAAAACTCCAATGCAGAAGAGATTAATTAAATGAAGCCAAAATACCAAAATCAACAAATTAATTGAAAAAAAAAAAAAAAACAAATTTGAACTCTTCATATCAACTGCATCCTCTATATATCTAACATCTCCTTGAATTGCAAAGCTGATTCTTGTCTCTCTATTCTCATCTCTAGAACCTCTGAATGAACATCTCAGCCTTTCGATCAATCGAATCATCTTCATCTTCTCCGAAATTCGACATCGACTCCTGCACCACCTCATCTCTTATAAAAACATCATCATCATCATTATAATCCATGATTTGTTTATTTACCTCCTCCAAAACATAATAATCTTCTTCTTCTCCTTCCTTTTCCCATTGATCATCTCCTCCTTGGATTCTCAAATTACTATTCGAACGCGGCCGACAAAGGAAGAACAACGAACAGATATTGCATCTCTGCTTCTTGAATGCTGACAGCTTATTATTTCTGTGGTAATGAAACAATGGAGTGTTGGAAGGAGAAAACTCATATTCTCTAATATAAGAATAATGATTGTGATGATGCTTGATGAGCTTCTTGAAATCTCTGGTCTGCTTTCTCAATAAAATGAGCTTTAACCGTATGGGTTTCTTCACTTTCGCCACGAAAAAGGTGATTTTTAAGAGATTCATAGCTCTTTCCAAAATGGGTACTCGTTTTCGGGGCATTATTATTTTTTTTTTTTCTGAAGTGAACGAGCTAGTGAGAGAGGAGGATTCACGATCTAGACTTTTTAGTTGCAGATAGAAAGGTTGGGTCGTAAAAGGCTCTCTCTCTCTCTAGGGAGGAGGAGTTCAGTTTCTTCATGATGGGTTTTTATGGGTACATAAAAAGGTATTAATAATATTCTTCGATTTGAATTGTGGTGGGGAGCTGTAAAAAGTGTAGTGGTCGGTGAAACTTTTGGATTTATTTTAAAGGGTTTAAGCAGGTAGCCGTTAAGACCTAGTGGGCCTGGTTATGTACTTATGTCTTCTACTGTTCACAATTTTTTAGGGTAGTTCTGGATCCGCCCCATTTAGTGTTTGTGGACCCCAATTTTAAATTTTAAAAATTGTTAAAACTGCCATTATTTTATGGGCCTACTATGTAGCAGTTCACTTCAAAAAAGAAAAAAAAAATACCGTAGGAATTTAAGTTTGTGTTAGACAAGGACTCCATTTAGACTCCATATTCAAAATACAATCACCATACTAGATTAACCTATTATTTTATTATTTTATTATTTAGATTCATTAATGGAATTGGGTTAATTTCGATGTTTTTTTTTGATGTCAATCAAGTAGGGTTTATTGGAGTCTTCTTAATTTATTACTCTGTCTCATATTTTTTAGTATATTTTAATTGATTACTTTATTAATATTTTGATTTCTTTTTGTTTGATATGTTCCACATGCATCAGTTGGAAGCAGGCTTTAATCTAGTGAGAGGAAAGACAAAAAAGCGATCCATTAGTAAGAAAAGCTCTGATTTTTTTTTATAAGAGATGGGAAAGGGTTTGATTTAGTTGAATGAAGAACAAACCACAAAATTCACCTTCCATACTAGATTATTTTTGGAATTAGGGTTAGATGATGATGATAATGATTTTTTTACTAATGAAATCTGTAAGTTTCATCATATCTAACAACTTAAATGATAGTTAATATTTTTGGTCTCTCAAATACTTATTCATTTACGAAGAAATTCACTGTATTATCTCTGGTTCTTTGATATTGAGTGATGGTTTTCAGGTGAGTAACTTTTATTGCTACTCAGATCAAAAAAAATTTTGAATGATAATTTAGAGAGTCATGTGGAATGTTTGAAATTTGGTACTTTTCCGACTGATTTTTAACCGTCGTTATGAGCAATGTAGAAAATGATTTATTTCCTTTGAGAAAAGACTATTTTTCTGTTGAAAGATAAATAAAGCAATGTTTTTCTACCAAAAAGGCAAAGAATCTACCAAAAGTTCCTTTTTCAAAACTAAAGCTTAAGTTACTGTCATCTACAAGGCATCAACAAGTATCTTTATTTTGATGCTTTTCGTGTTGCAAACTCTGAAGTTTTCCAATTTCACTAGTCTTGTTTTAAACTACAGATGGAAATTTGTATCATAGCTTGCATCCAAATTCCATCCTTGGAGACATCTAGAGACATCATAAGATCAAGTTTTCTAGGGTCCTCATGGATATGATCCAAGAGCTAACTAGTTTTTTGTGAGATAATCTCATCATCACATGGATCATTATCATTAAAAATTATAAAGATATCAAACTTTTAACCTCAACATCCATTAATGATTTTTTAAGCATTTTGATTTTTAATAAGCTTTAAATGGGGTTATGGCTAAGCTAATTTTTTGTAAAGGTAATTTACATTGTGAGAAGAACATCTCATCACCAAATAAGCACTTGGATGATATCCAAGTAGGCCCCGTAAGCGATTGTACAAATCATATTATACAAATCATATTATACATTGACAATCAATTTTTTTTTTTAATTCATTCGAAAGTCGTAATGATTGATTGTTATGAAATTTAGTAGTTTAGAATGTTATATTTGATTAATTAACATAATAAAGCAAAGGTTCCCAAAACCAGCTAACAAAGTAAGGCTCATTAAGAATTAAATTATAATTTGACCAAATATGAGGTGCTAATTATTTATAGCTGGTTATATATATTGATAATTCCATCTTAATAAGTTTAAGTTGTAGTTTGTATTAATAGAGAATCCCATTCCCCTTACCTGTAAAAACTTTGAATTTTTTATTTTGAGGGGAAGGAAAATTTTATTAAGATTCCAAATGAGAAGGCTTGTCTGCTAGCATAATTCTAGTAATACAAGAGGGAGCAAATCCCTGCCATAAAAAACAAGAACCAGAAAAAAAAAATAAAAAAAAAATAAAAGCATATGCTGCCAATTGATGGGATAAATATATTTACTTTTAGTTTTAAATATATATATAACTTTTCCTTTAGTAAATACTTTTTTTTAGTAAATATATATATGTGTATTTAAAATTAAAATTCAATTATATAAATCGATACAAAAAGTTTCCTTTAGTAAAGGTGATGCCTACTACAAAATAGATCCTTAAACCATATCAGAAGTTCATAAAGTCTATTTATATACGTTTTAAAGTGTGGGATGGAACAAGAAATTCCTTGTATATAATTTCCTATAGGTTCCAAATATCAGAAAACATAATTAATAATTTGGTTGGCTTATGAAAATAATTAAAATCAAAAGAATCAGGTTGGATGGTAAAGGTGGTGAGTCAACTCAGTTTTCTTTTTTGCCTTCTTGCTTTTTTTTTTCAATTATCGCTTTGGTTTTTTGAACCTGTTCTCTGTATTTTCTCTCACTTAATATATCTCTTTAAAGAAAAAGCCTAAAAAATAATAAGAAAAAAAAAATGAAACTATTTCATAAAATAATCAGGAAAAAAATGAAATTACTCCATAAAATTATAAATCAACCCCTATTTAGATGTTGTTCACGCTATTAAAAAAATAAAAACAATAAAACTAAATCTACCCCATAAAAGGATAAATCACCCCAGTTTAAATGCAGTTCACCCCATCACTGGAGGAACTGACACTAAACTGGGGTTGATCCAACATCAGCCGTTTTTTATGCATTTGGGTGGGTCCAACGTTTTGACCAATCTTCCCAAAGCTTGATTAGGCTTCATCCGACGATCATAACACTTCAGTCAAGTTAGATTGTAACCATTTTAAATATTTATGGAGTCCACATACATGGAGATAATCTAATAGTTCATTTTCGATGAGGATAATTTATTTACTGTGTCATTCGCCAAAAATTTGATTTATATAGTGATCAGAAATCATCATTTTTATGTGGACTTTACAAAAATCTTGTAAAAAATTGTACGAATAACTTTGTACGAAGATCCTACCTCATTATAAAAATTATACCATATTTCTAAGATATCTAGAATGTTTTCACAGTATACTCACTACAAGAAAAATGGCGTTTAGCGACAAATTGTTTAACGACGAAGGAAATTTTGTCGCTAAAGGTAGTAATTGGCGACGAAATTAAATTTTGTAGCAGAAAATACTCTTTAGCGACAAACTTAAGAACTTGTCGCTAAATTGGTCGCTAATTCTTGGGATGGGGGTTTTGTATTTCCGTCAATTGGCGGAAAATCTTTTAGCGACCACTTTTAGCGACAAAGTATGAGTTTGTAGCTAGAAGATAGCTTCGGCGACGAAAATAAATAGGGTCGCAGAAAAACTCATTCTGCGATGACTATTTTGTCGCTGAAAGTGGGCTTATAGCAACGAACGTAATATGTGTCGCAGAAGGGTTATTTTTCGCGATGAAAAAAATTTAGTCGCTAATTAGTATATTCTGCGACAGAATAATCTTCGTTGTTAATCATTATATTATGCGACGAACAATTGTCGTCGCAAATAATCATTATTCCCGATGAAGAATATTTTGTCAGTAAAATTATTTTTGGCCGTAAAAATTTATCGTCGCGAAAAGTTGCAATTATTTGCGACGAAAATAATTTTCATTGGTAATGATCTAGATTTAAATTGGCGTTTGTTGAATTTATATATCAAATTTAGATCTATAAAAATAATTAGTATATACATAGAATTTTTGCAATAAAAATAACAATAATTCTTGATCAAACATCATTAATAGAAATAGTGTATAATATATAATTTATATCATTAATAACTAGGGAATTGATTTTTTTTGCAACCACCCAATTTACAACACCTATTCTAAGTGAAGGATATACATAATTTATGGCACAAGGATATAATCTAAGTTTGACTTTTGATGATCTCCTCATCATGTATATCATAATGCTCACGAAAAATCACAGAATTATTAAATTTTAACCTTGCTAAAAATTGAGTGAAGTCGAACAGTAAAATGGATAAAACAAATTACAAATTGAATGAAACTTAAATGGGGTTAAAAGTTTTAGAACCAAGTGAATTAATGTGATGATGATCTACGTGATGATGATGAGATCTTCTTTCCAATAAATCAGCCCTTGAATCATTATCATTAGAACCAATTGGCTGGTGTAATCATGGTGTTTGAGAAAGACGTAGTGAGTTATGATTCATGTACACCGCCTTTCTGTATATAATTTGAAACCGCCATTAATATAATCCAAGAGTTACTTTTTGTCGCTAAAAATGGTTGTATGTGATAAATATTTTTGTGGCTAATTAAATGATAATATCAGCCAACATCAGTTTTCATCATGAATGTTATAATAATAATATATTATTACTTAACTTCAAAATTAATACAATTTGCATGCTCACCAGAATTTTCTTCTTTTTTATTTTGCTCTTTATTTTTCTTGTGAGAGAGACATAGGGAAGGAAAACTTTATTAGAAAATTTTAAAAGAACACATATAGGCTACAATTGTCATCATTCTGCAAAACCAATAGATACGTATCTATACATTGTCATCATCATTCTGCAAAATAGCTTCATCATCATCAGAAACTGCTTCTTCCCCATGAAACACCCATCTCTGATAATTTTGTAAAATGCCATATATATAAATGACGTTCAACTTCATCCACTTGTTTGAAAAATAAATTATGACATTTGCCACATAGACATCTTGTCTTCCCACATCTAGATTGACATGATTCTTTGCCACATCAATAAATGACTTTACACCATCTTCATATTCATTAGACAATCTATCTTTTAGCAGCATCCAACTCTTGTCCATTTTTGACTTCCTATACAAATCAGTAAATCAAAGTATCATAGTGATGACATGCAAATCAAATTATATATTGGTTACAAATATATATTGTGGTAATTAGAGGTGTAAGTCAATGTTTAATGATTGTCATCTAAACAACAACCAATCTAGGGATCAAACCTTGTAAGTTTTTTTTTATGTAAGAAACACAACACATTCAAAACCCACCCAACAAATCATCATCATCAATTATAGTTTAGAAGCACTTAAATGTAATAAACTAACTGAAACCAAAATCAAATCGACTATTAAGAAATTTTTTAAGAATTTGTTCTTTAAAGAACCTAAAATCGGTTCCCAAAAGGATTTTTATTAAATAAATCATAAAAATCATTGATAAAAACCAAAATCTGATTAGCCATTAATGGTTTTTACTAAACAAAAGAGATGATTTAAACTAGTTCAAAATCTGATCCCATAAAAGAATTAAATTTTTGAAAGAAAAGAGAACTTATTGCAAACCCCAAATCAAATTAAACAACTATAAAAAAAATAATTGCATAAACCCTTGACCAAGGAAACTTATGTTATAGGCCTCCAAATTAGAAATCACAAGTCAGTGTCCAATCTTGAATAGGGTTGTAAACTAATATGTGTACAAAGAATTGAAAACAAAATTAAGCCATGGGATGTCTTGATAAAAGTAGGAGAATTGAAGATAGAAGACGGTTCAGAGACACCTACCAGACACGGCATAGCTATGCCACCAAATCCAACCAAATGAGGGTCGTCAAAACCCCTGGTGGAAAGCTTGTCTACCAGCACACTAAGAAGAGAGCCAGCGGACCTAAGTGCCCTGTTACTGGGAAGAGAATCCAAGGGATTCCTCACTTGAGACCTACTGAGTACAAGAGGTCTAGATTATCTAGAAACAGGAGGACCGTGAATCGTGCATATGGTGGGGTCTTGTCTGGAAGCGCAGTCAGGGAAAGGATCATCCGAGCCTTCTTGGTTGAAGAACAAAAAATTGACAAGAAGGTGTTGAAGATCCAGAAGGCCAAGGAGAAGCAAGCTGCAAAGAGCTAAACTGTGCGAAACTACCTTTAAGCTTTATTCTGGTCAAAAGAAATTTTGTCTTTAGTAGATGATGATGATGATTCATGACAGAGAAATATGGGTGAGCAATTTGAAGTGTGTTCTGAATGTGAAAGAGTACCTTTTTTTTTTTTCTTCTTTTGTTGAGTTGTTGTTGGGCTTCAATTACTATTGAGTATTATCTTCAATATCAATGACAGACAGATACATCAACAGGATTTTGTTTTCAAAAAAAAAAAAAACAGAGAGAGGTTGTTAGATAGAGGGAGAATTAGAGGTAGTTCAGCCGTTCGAGAAAGATGGAGTTTGAGGGAATAGGGTTCTCGAAGATAACAGTGTGAGTTAATTAGGTTTTAATTAGAATTACATTTTTAGCCTTAAATAAACTTCAAAGTTTTTAGGAGCAGAATAGTCATTCTTACCCTTGTGTATTAATTTTTTTTAATTATATTTAAGGGTGTTAATTGTAAAAGGCCTAAAAAAACTATTATATAAATTAGTAGCTATATAGTAAACCCACTATTATTTATTTGTTTGTTAGGAGCTAGTGTGCTTGCAATGCCCAGGACCTTAATCGCAAGGTATTGTGGTGTACCGTCTCCGAAAGAAAAGTTAATTTAATATGGTGTGTACCCATACCCCACGTATCCCAAATTTAATCAAATATTATAAACAATAGTTTATACTAAAATAATATTAGTTCATAGTATTATAATGGTATAATAGGTTATAAGATGATCTGGGGGTAATTTTGAAATTTGATGATTTACATCTTGAGGAACATCCCTCAAAAAAGTTATCTTTTCAATCATCTTCATGTAGCCCAACAAAAAACTAGTACAAATTCGTACGTGGTTTAATATAGTTTATAATGTTAGACTTGTGTACGAGGGAGCACGACTATGAAATCGAAAATATCAATTATGGTTTAAGTTCAGTGGTTGTTATCCTGACTCTAACGCAGCGAAAAAATAATAGTAAAATTCTAAAACACATTTAGAACTTGAAGAACTTGAAAATAACTCTCAACTAATGAGAAATCAAATTAGTTTTGACCCTTAGATCTATTTATATAATAATTAAAGCTTCATAAACCTAAAAGAAATCAAATTAGAAACTTAACTGGAAAGAAACTCCTAACGAAATAAGGACACTACTAAAATAGGTAGAATTTTCATAAAATAGTAAAACTGCTAATTGAAGGCCAAAACGATGGAATTTGGCTAAATTCTCGAGGATTCATTGCAAAGCTATGAATCTTGATGATCTCGACGTTTCTAAATGACTCTGCGAATTTCACGCGATTCTGACACTGGGAATCCGAGATATGAATCCTGTCTTCTATTACTTTCTTGTCTTCTTCTTCTTAGACATCTTCTGGGACTTGGACTTGGGCTACCTCTATGAACTCCTCTACATCAGACTCCTTCAAGGAAATTCTCCAAGTAATTGCATACGGCGTGACTTCGGCTTGTGCGGGTGCTTCGATTGTTCTCGTGTGTGTTGTGAACTTATATTGTAGGTGTCTACCTGCCGGCTATGTTATGAGCTTGTAAAAGTCGTGTTACTAAAATTGCAGCAATGTATTACTTAGGTGATAACTGGGATAATTGTTTCTTGTTCTACTTATATTTTTTTTATTTGGTTCCAATATTATACGATGTGGTAAATAATATTGCAAATAGAAAAATTGTTTTTCTCAATTTCAGTTCCATATAACTGATACCATATAACCCTTAAGCTGTAATTAATATTAAATATAAGTGGTTCTTATTTTGGATACTTCACTATCATATATCATCCCACAAAATTATTCCTTGGGTCATATCAATGTTTACACCAAGACATTCACCAAGTCTTACTACTCCTACCAATTTGGAAGGCCTGTTACCCCATATGAAGATGAGCCAATGGAAGATTTAGATTCTCATTATCCAGATCATATCATCATAGAAACGTAACTCATTATAAAACTTTTAACCACCTCATCCAACGTTTGAAAACCAACGATGAAGAAATCATCCTTATTCAACTATGGGCCGTTGATTTCTAATCGCATTATGATGAAGTTACAAGTTTTGGAAGGAGTTGATTCGTCCTAAAGATAATCTACATAATGAGGAGAATAACCTCACCAAAATTCAACCCTTAGATTATCTCATTTTACTGTAAATAATGGTGGACTTTCCTTCCAAAAAAAACTCCTACTAATAAAATTACTTAAGCATAATGATAATAAGTTGGAATAGAAAAGTTTCTGGATTTTTTTTGACCGAAAAGTGGGAAGTTTCCCACAATAACTAATTTCTCCAATTTCTTTCCCGCTCTTTTTCCCTTCCCCCAATTTTTTGCGCCTCTTATCTTTCCTCTTCCTCATCCTCTCCTATATCTCAATATAACTTCTATACGACTCTTTCTCTCACACAAATCTTTTGATCTCTCACTATTATACGACTCTTTCTCTCACACAAATCTTTTGATCTCTCACTATTTTCAACTTGAGTGCTGTACGTTTTAGGGCGGCGCGCCTTGTGAAGCTATCGTTAAAGAAAAACAGTGTGCCCCTTCTTGAGGTAAGTTGAACATGTAAAAGCTGATCTAGGTTTATGCAATATTTTTTTTTGTTTTTGGTTTGTTTGATTTTGGATTTGTTTAAGTTTTTATTAATAGGGGTTTGAGGATGGTTCTTGATTTCGTGTTTTAATAAGAAAAGCTTACGATTTTTTTGGTGTCAATCAATAGAGAATTGTATTAATAAGGGAAAGAGGAGATACAATCATTCCGAGAAGGAATCAGATCCAAATACATAAACTGATAAAAAAAATCACAAAGCAATAGGTTCATCCCAAGCCTACGATTGTTTTGATAAAAAAACCCCTTAGGAGTAGATCAAATTTTAGGTCTCTTCAATGATTTATTTAATTAAAAATAAACAATGATTTTTTTTATCAGTGAAAAGAAGTATATTAATATGAAGAGAGAGATTTACAATAACGAAAAAAGAAGACAAAACAGTAACGATAAAACGAAAAAGTTCCAAAATGGAACGAACCCGTAATCCCTGCACTACAAACATATAGGCTAGATCCTTAGCTCCACACAATCAATCTATCCCAACGACAAACTAGATCTTCAAATCGAATTGATTTCATACATGGCATTGTAGCTGACCAGAAAAATATTTGGCTCTTTATTTCCAGAATCACTTTATGAAGTTGCATCTCCTCATCTTCAAAGATCCTTTTGTTGGGCTCATTCCAGAAAACCTAGCAGATTGCAAAAAGCATGATTCGCCAAATATGGTTACCAAAATCAGAAAAACAAGTATGATTCCTCCTTTGGAAGACATCCTTAATATCTCGATTTAAAGCCCAATGAATTCCAAAACCAGAGATGAAACATGACCAAAAGGTCCAAGCAAATGAACAATGCAAAAGCAGGCTATGTGATAAGATTATATTATAAAAACCTCATTGTGGATGCAATTTCCTAATTATTTGTGGGGATTTAGTTAGCTTCATAAAACACACAAATCATCGGTGGAGTAGCATGACAGTGAAGGGTTTTAATATTTTCATCTACTTTATTTATATTAGATGGAATAGTTGAAAATAACATCTCCACAAAACCTCAGCCCTCGGCTAGTGCCTATGTGGACCCTATAAGAATTTCGGTCAACCTTGGTGTCAACTGATTTTCGGTACGTGTAGTATTGCCCTTTTATCAATGGCTCCCCCTCACTTATTTTTTTCAGAGCTAAACACTTTTGTTCTAACATTTTAGGCATGTGGTATGATGGGTAATTATGCCAATTTTAATAATATGATTTTTTTTCCTTTATCTTAAATGACATAATAAGGGTATTACATAGGTATTGTTTAAATGACATAATCAGGAAGTCAAATATGGATAGGAGTTGGATGCGACTAAAAGATAGATTATCAAACAAATATGAGGAAGGTGTTAGGGCATTCATTAATGTGGCAAAGAATTATGTCAACAAAGAAGGGAAGATACGTTGTCCATGTCGAAAGTGTCAGAATACATTCTTTAAGACAATGGATGAGGTTGAACGTCATTTGTACATGTTTGGTATTTCACAAACTTACCAGAAATGGATATTTCATGGAGAAAAAACAGATATTTCTGATTTTCTACCAAATTCGAGTCATCTCAATGATTCTACAGATGTACAAAATAATGAAGAGGAAGAAGATGACGAAGTTATTGAGATTTTGCATGACTTATTAGGGCCAATATCTATGGATAATAGTTCAGACGAGGCCACAGTTGATGTAAATGCCGGTGCTAATGCGGATAAAGTAGATTCTGAAAAATTGATTGGATTATTAGGTGAAGCTCAACGGGAATTATACTTAGGTTGCACAAAGTTTTCGTCATTAACTTTCTTAGTAAAGTTGATACATATAAAGGTGCTCAACCATTGGAGCATCAAATCTTTCGATATGCTGCTTCGATTGTTGAAGGAAGCTTTTCCGGATGCAAATATTCCAGCATCACATTATGATGCTAAGAAGATGTTAAGGGACTTGGGGTTGGGGTATGAGAAGATTGATGCATGTAAATATGATTGTGCTTTGTTTTGGAAGGAGCATGAAAAAAAAGATGGTTGTTCAATTTGTGGCGAGCCTAGGTATAAGTTTGATGAAGGTAAGGGCAAGAAGATTCCACAGAAGGTATTGCGTTATTTTCCTTTGAAACCAAGATTACAGAGATTGTTTATGTCAAAACACACGGCTTCTGATATGAGATGGCACAAGGAAAAACGTGTTGAAACAGAGGATGTTTTAAGACATCCAGCAGACTCTGAAGGATGGAAGGACTTTGATAAGCAGTATCCTTGGTTTGCAGAAGACCCTCGAAATGTTAGGCTCGGACTTGCCACTGACGGGTTTAATCCTTTTGGAAATATGAGCAACTCGTACAGCATGTGGCCGGTAATACTTATGCCTTATAATCTACCACCTTGGATGTGCATGAAAGAACCATTTTTCATAATGTCACTGCTTATTCCTGGGCCTCATGCTCCTGGAAAAGATATTGATGTGTATTTGCGACCTTTGATTGATGAATTAAAAGAGTTATGGGAAAATGGTGTACAGACTTATGACGTCTCCACTGGGCAAAATTTTCAGATGCATACAGCTGTCATTTTGACTTTAAATGACTTTCCTGCACTTGGAAATTTGTCTGGATGGAGTACGAAGGGGTATAAGGCATGTCCTGTTTGTAATGAAGATACATCATCACAGGGTTTGAGGAGTAAGATATGTTATGTGGGTCATCGCAGATACTTGCCTCGTGGTCATAAGTGGCGAAAAAGTAAACAACACGATGGAAAGCAAGAACACCGACCGGCACCTCGAGAGTTCACTGGAGATGATATTTTGCGGCAATTAGAGCAGGTAAATGTTAAGTTTGGGAAGAATCCAAAAAATCAAGATAGAAAGAGAAAGCGTACCATTGATGATCTCAATTGGACAAAGAAAAGCATTTTCTTTGAGTTACCATATTGGAAATTTCTCAAAATAAGACATAAGCTTGATGTTATGCATATTGAGAAAAATATATGTGATAATGTCGTGGGAACATTGTTGAATATCAAAGGGAAAACAAAAGACACCGACAAAGCTCGCTTAGATTTGGCTGACATGAACATAAGGAAGGACCTACACTTGCAAACTACAGGAAATAGATGGTTGAAGCCTCATGCTTGTTATGTATTGACACCAGATCAGAGAAGAGACTTTTGTAAGTTTCTCAAATCCGTAAAGTTTCCAGATGGTTATGCAGCGAATATTTCGAGAAGTGTTAGCATTAAGGATGGAAAGATATCGGGATTGAAGAGTCATGATTGTCATGTCTTGTTACAACGACTTCTTCCGATTGCAATTCGTGCTTACTTGCCCAAGGATATATGTACAACCTTGGTCGAGTTGTCTAACTTCTTTCAGGACTTATGTGCAAAGACACTGAATGTGAAACATTTGGAGAAATTAGAAGAAGGGATTATTTTGATTCTCTGTAAGTTGGAAAGGATCTTTCCCCCAGCTTTTTTTGATGTTATGGTTCATTTGGCTGTTCATTTGCCACGTGAAGCAAAACTTGTTGGACCAGTGAATTATAATTGGATGTATCCAATCGAAAGGTACATACTATTCAATACAACACTTTTTAAATTCTTCACATTAGTATTTATAATATATATTATATGTTCTATTGAGATATTTATAAACATCATATGCCTACAGGAGTTTAGGAACACTTAAACGATTTGTGAAAAATAAAGCTCGGCCAGAAGGTTCAATTGCGGAGGCATACATTGTGAATGAATCGTTAACTTTTTGTTCATTATATCTCCGTGGGATTGAAACTAAATTTAATCGAGATGAAAGAAATGATGATGGATCTCGTGAAGGCCAAGAAAAGGGAGAGCTATCAGTTTTCTCCCAGAATGCACGTCTAATAGGTGGAATGCATTTAAAAATATTACCACAAAAGGAGATTGAGACAACTCATTGGTATGTCTTGAATAATTGTGAAGAGCTGCAACCATACTTGGAGTAAGTGGTCTTTCCACTATCTTTGAATTCGAATTTAATTTTTTACGAGTAATAATAAGAACTTATTTCATTATTTATATGATGTATTAATGTATGTTCTTTTAATTTTCAGATTATGTTGCTCCTGAAACCCAAAGTCGTATTGCAACTTCTATACATACTACTTCCGCAAAGCAAACAAGAATGACTGAGAATAATACTGGTATGCAATTTATAACTATTTATTTCTTTAATTATGATCTATTAATGTATGTTTTTATAATTTTCAGAACATGTGGCTCCTGAAATCCAAAGTCGTATTGCCACTTCGATACGTATTACTTCCACTAATCCAACAAGAATGACTGAAAATAGTACTGGTATGCAATTAATAACTATTTATTTATTTACTCATGATCAATTAATGTATTCTTGTTGCATGTAACTATTTATATTTCTTATGTGATCTATAAGCATATTTTTATATAATTATCAGACTATATAGCTCCTGGAACCCAAAGTCGCAATACCACTACTTTACGCTCTACTTCCTCTAGCCCATCAAGAATTGCTGGGAATAGTAATGGTATGGAATTGACAACTATTTATGTCATTACCTATATGTTATTAAAATCTGTAATCCCACTAATATTTTTACCAGTAGTTTTCAAACAATCGCAGAAAAGATTTAGTTAATATAATTTTCTAACGATGTATCACTTGTTATTTATTTTTCGACATTATCAAATTAAATGGAGTTTAAATTCAAATTAATATTCTTAAGTGATGTTATTTATATACTAGGCAGTCGCACCAATTTCGAACGATCTCCTTCTACGGGTATTGCCACTGGTCCAACAGATTTTGATGGTAATAAATTAATTATTAATCATATCATTTCTAATATATTATATTTAATAGTAATTCAAAAATCTCTTTATATTTCTCTTATTTTGTAGGATCGGCTCCCTCATTAAAAACTCGTGGAGTGACTCGAGGAGTCGGGATAGATCGAATTGTAACGTCTATGGGTAGAATACCTATTATATTCTCTCCAGAAGTTGGAAAGCCTATTTGCGAAAATGCAAGTAAGCTTGCCAGTGAATGTGGATGTATAGTACGCCAATTTGCTCCGCTACAAGTGGAGAGCTGGAGCAAAATTGAAAAGAACGATAGAGAAGCTTTATTTCGACATCTGTTGGTTAGTGTTCAAGAAATTAATTAAATTATTTTTATATACATAGAATTTTACTTTGATAATGTTTCTAATATTTATTTTTATTTTTTTGATGCCATTTAAGAACAAGTTTGTGATAGATATCTCATTGCCGCATGTGTATCGATATTTGAATGACTCGATGGCACGGAAGTTCTCGGACTATAGGTTTGACCTCCACAATGAATTTCAAATGTATGAGACACTTGAAGAGGCAAAAAGACATCCCTATCGCAATGTGTCACAAGAAGATTGGAACTGGCTATGTGACTTTTTTAGCACAACAAAATATAAGGTATAATTTATTATTTTAGCTTTAAATTAATTATTTAGTATGTTTATTTATTTACTCATTTTCTTATGTGCATCAACGTTCTAAGAAGAATTCTGAAAATCGTGCAAAACTTCCGTTCAACCATCGTGCAGGGTCAAGCTCTTTTTTGCGACATGCTGAAAAGAAGGTAGTTTGTGATAACTTGAAATTTTATAGTAATAATGTTATACAGATGATCTGTTACAAATTATTTATAAATATATTTTTATATCAAATAGAGGAAAAGCACTGGACAACAACTTAGTCAGATTGACATATTTCATTCAACGCACCACACCTTGAAGAATGGTTGGGCTAATGATGAAGCGCAATCAAAATATGTAAGTATTGTGGTAGCCTGCTTATTATAATACTTTATAGTATTTAGTTAATATTTTATGTGACTCAAATTAATGTAATTGCATATGTAGGAGCAAATGCGCGAGCTCGAACATCAAACTGAATCAGATGGATCTATGCCACTCCGAGATGATGAAATATGCGAGAATGTATTAGGAAAAAAGTCAGGATATGTTAAAGGTCTTGGCTATGGACCACGACCTAAACATTATAAGTCTTCTGCGACAGCAGCAAATAGGGAGAATGAAGAATTACGCGCGATAGTTAAAGAGCAAAATGAACGAATTAAATCGTTAGAGGATCAAGAATGACGTTTAAAACGATTGGAGGAATTGCTATTGAATCCAGAAAGAGGCGACATACCAGAAGATAGACCCTCCTCTAGTACGCCTGGTCATGATTGGTAAGGATGTGGTTATTATTTTTTTGGTTAATTTGACTATTTAAACATTATTATAAGTACTTATGCTTTTTATTTAAATGTCTAGTTGAACATTGTTACAAGTACAACTTTTAGTAAATTGTTTTTCTTTTTATTATGTTCTTTTGAATATATCTCTTGAAATTGTTTTTATTTGTATAAAAATTTATAATTATAAACAATAGGCGACGAATATTTTCTTCTTAGTGAAATATCGTTAGCGATGAACAATTCTTGTCGCTAAATAGTAGCAATTGTGATGACAAAAGGACGTCGTATCATAGTCAAACATCATTAACGATGAAAGTTTATTGTCGCTAAAGAGCATCTATTGCGACGACAAAAAATAGACGTCGTATGATAGTCAAACATCTTTAGCAATTATAGCTTTTCGTCGCTGAAGAGTAGTAAATGCGACGGCAAAGAATTTTTGGCCGCAAACGCTTTTTGTCGCGTAAAACATTTTTTACCGATGAAATCACCACGTCGCTGAAAGTCAATCTTTCACGACGAATTTGGTTCGTCGCAAAAAAAAAATCTTCCACGACGATTATCTTTCTTCGCAAAATATCTACTTTAGCAATGAAAATGATTCGTCGCTATATGAATTATTTAGCGACGACACTATGTTGCGTCGCAAAAGAAACTAAGCGCGACAATATAGATTTGGTCGCGAAATATCACTTTTAGCGTGAATTCGTGTTTTGTAGCAATTGTTAACTTTCTGCGACCATATTTCTTTATGTCGCAAAATGTTCATTTCAGCGACAAAAACTAATTTTTTGCCGCTAAATACTTTTCGCTAGGCACCTAGCGCGACGATAGCCGCGACAAAAAAATGTCGTCGCCAAATATAATTAGCGACAAATTATTGAGTTTCAGCGACAAAAACTTTCGTCGCTGAAGGCCATCTTTCTTGTAGTGACTGTTGGACTCATCGTCCATTTATAAATGCGATAGAATGTTTTTATAGTATACCGTATATTGGACTTTTACCTGCATTTACAAATGTGATTATATATATATATAATATGAGAGGATATATGGCCCCCTCTATATGGCCCAATATTAGCCCCTCAATTCGCACCAGTACTTTTTTATTACGTGTACGATCAGATGAGATGCTGATGTGGTGACCTAATTACTACACTTTAGTCGGCTAAATGGCTTGGCTTGGCTTGGCTAAAAATAGTAAAATCAACCTTTTTCTCTTCAACACTCCACCATCTTCTCTATTCACTGTAACTCTCTTTCCTCAAAAGTACCAAAGTAGAGCAGAGAAGAGATGAAAGAGATCTGAGTTGTACGACTTTTGGCGACTAGTTGGGTTTCCGGCGTAGGGTAAACGGCCTCCGACGACAGTTTTCAGCAGTGATCATGGTATTTCTCTCAATCCTTTTCACTTTCTTTTCGCTTTTCCTAGTTTTTTTTTCTGTAACCAGGAAATGGGAAAAGATAGTGAAAGGATAGAGAGAAATACCTTGATCGCTGATGAAAGCTATCGTCGGAGGCCGTTTATCCTACGCATCATTCTGTGATTGAAAATCAGTAAAAATCAACGGTGATTGAGCCACATTTTACCATTGATTTCACTCAATGAATGATGATGTTACAAGTTTTAAAAAAGGTTGATTTTTTTTTAGAGTGATCTACATGAAGAGGCGAACATCTTCACAAAATTAACCTTAAATCATCTCTATGTGAACTCTATATGCCAATGTATATTTAATATGGAAGAGTAATAATATATGCGGAAACGCTTTCTTTTATAAATAATTGGGTGAAAGTGTAGCCAAATGGAGAGAGGTATTTTTGTAATTAGAGATAAGTTAGGGTTACTTTTTGGACAAGAAGAATTTAAAATTATTTCCCGTTAACATTGCCAGGGGTATTGTCGTTGAATATTTGGAGGGTGGTGGACAACATGACAAGTGAGAGTGGGTAGAAGCTTGGGGATCAAGGTTTGGTATGGATGAACGGCGCTGTTCTAGTCAATCTTTGGCACGCCAACATGGAAACAGAGTCCAAGAAGTAGGGGTCCTTGTTGGCTTAATTATCTGAGAGCTTTTTGAATTGGAGGAACACTACTGATTCCTTTATTTCTTTGTTAGGAACCTCTACTAGGGGTAGTGAATTCGGAATTTTGTGAATATTGATGGATTTTTGAAGTCTATGAACTTCAAAGGATTATGATAGGGTCTATAGATAACTACGAGTTTTAGAGGATTTGTATTGACAGAGTTTACGGACATCTACAGATTCCTAAGGACTTACACTGACAAAGTCTACGGACATTTACGGACTCATCTATGGACATGCTGGAAAAAATATGGGTTCAGTTTCTTGAAAATCAGATTACAACAAAATCAAAATTAAATGGAGATTAAAAACTTATCTGAAAGGTGATTGAGGCTTGTGTTAGACACAATGTCCTTAAGACAACTTTGTTCCCTCAACGGTGCCAACGGTTCAATAGACGTCTGTCTCTCAGGATACAACGATCGCGTCGTACAGAAGTAGCACTCTAATCTGTATGCCCTAGCAAACTAACGATTACTGTGCTCTCATACACTACTAAAAAACATGGCTCACAAAACTTGTTGACAAACTTAATAAAAACTTGATTCTAAACTACAAGAGGAGAGGGTCTATATAGAATCAATGGTGACTCCCCATAAACTACAAGGTGTCTATTCATAAAGACATATGTCTCTTGCCCCATAAAATGTACCTCCAAGAGACACAACTCAAGAAATAAAACTAAAACTATTTTTCACTCAAAAAAGAATTATTAAATAAATTAAATAATTCCAACAATCCCCATATTTTGAGGATATAATTGATATGACATCATCCACTATCCTCCACATTTCATGACTATATATATTTATATATATCTATATATAATTTATCATGCAACCAAAAGCAAATACTTTTGTGAAATCACTTACAAAAATGGTTGATAGGGCTTCAGGGGTTGTTATCCATATAAAACGGACCTTAATCTTGATCATGCCTCAAGTCAGATAGTGACTTCAATTAAATTTTCATTTCATAAAATAGTAAAAAAAAAAAATATATTTACATATTTATATCATTCCAGCATGCATCATACATGATGATGATCGGGCATTAAGAAGCTATCATACATATCTAAAATGGATACTCTATGATCAAGATAGTCACATACTTATTTTTTATAAGTATCTAACTCATTATGTATGCAGATGCCCAACCCTACTTCCTCAGATGGTGAAGATATTTATTGTATAATCTAATGATCATCAATCAAACGATTGAACCGTGGACACCATCAATGAATCGGTTCATATTTCATGTATGTTCAACCGAATTGACATCTAGGGGTTGATTAGTTTAACTCAACCTTGATATACCTCTTGACCAGAGGTACAACTATTCCTGATCAAAAGAACTACAACTGTTCATGATATTATTAATAGAGATATATCTTACCCATTTGTCAAAACTCTTGCATGCAAGGAAATAATATCACCACTACCCAACAACTCAGAGTAGCTTTAAATTTCCTTCACATAATATGATCTACTATTCCACCCAATGATCAAAGTCAATTAACTGGATGGTAAGCCACATTATGATTAGTAAAAGTAAAAAGATGGAAATGACTCGATCACTTACTACACAACATATCGAGATGTTGAGCACCATATGATTACGGTTCTTTGATGGTTTCTTTGAACCAGCGTACCCCTTGTTTATAGCCGTTGTGTTTTCCATGAACTCTGAATCATATAAATAACTATCTAACGTTGGGTTGCATCAATTTCATCATGTCTTTCGTCGCATATCTAGCAAGTCTTGGTATTAAATAACTGAAACTGATTGAATTATTATAATGAGAGTTTTAATTCTTTCTTCTACTGCATGCACCGTCACAAGGTCATGATCCCGGAGTAACACACCGAATATATATATTTGGATTTCAAACAAAAGCTTTGAACGGTTCCATAATGTTGATGTGGTTGATCCATTCATCCTAATTCAGAAAAAATCCCACTTATCTATTACTCGCCAGTCACCAAGAGTACTGGATTTCAGTACTGGTACGGTGGGTTTATTTTCAATATATATGCATCAGTTGTCGCCAAACATCACACTGGAAATTATTAGACGACCTCGATCAATGTATTGCACCGCAATTGAAATTGAAGTATGGAACATAGAGAAATTTCTATTTGGAAGACACGTCCCAACTGAAAGGCTTGTGCTTTGTCTAACAGTATTCTAACTCTCTTCAATTCCTCTCAAAGTAAGTACGTAGTACTTACATGCACTACAATGGAATAATTAGAAGTCAAAATAGCACAAACCAGCATACATGCATCCTTAGCACAAAGGGGATCAATTAAATTAGACAATTGAATGGCTTTTCAAATTAAATATCCGCACACTACAACATTACAAATATGAAATCGAATTTCAATTCTATTTATTCCACAACATCACCTGCAAGCAACGTAAGTAAGTGATGCATTCATTTTCAAGAAAACGAACTGAACATGATACCGAATTTGTCTTAAAATTGTTGGAAAAAATATGGGTTCCGGTTCTTGGAAATCAGATTACAACAAAATCAAAATTAAATGGAGATTAAAAACTTATCTGAAAGGTGATCGAGGCTTGTGTTAGACACAATGTCCTTAAGATAAATTCGTCCCCACAACAGTACCAACGGTTCAATAGATGTCTGTCTCCCAGGATACAACGATCGCGTCGTACAGAAGTAGTACTCCAATCTATACGCCCTAGCGAACTGACGATTACTGTGCTCTCATACACTACTAAAAAATGTGACATACAAAACTTATTGACAAACTTGATAAAAACTTGATTCTAAACTACAAGAGGAGAGGGTTTATATAGAATCAATGGTGACTCTCCATAAACCACAAGGTGTCTATTCATAAAGACATATGTCTCTTGGCCCATAAAAGGTACCTCAAAGAGACACAACTCAAGAAATAAAACTAAAACTATTTTTCACTTAAAAAAGAATTATTAAATAAACTAAATAATTCCAACACATGTAAAATTAAATAAAGTAATATCAATTTTTATTAAAAGAAATATCTAACAAAAAGATATATCAAAAAACAACCATGACATCAATTTTACTAATTATTTCATAATAATTTTAATAATTAATAAATAAAACTATAGTTATTTTATTTTTATAATTATAATAAGTATTAACTATAATTAAATTATAATTATTTACAGCTTATTCATTATTTATTATTAACTATAATAATTAATAATAAGTATTATTATAATTATGATTTTGTAATTATTATAGTAAGTATAAATTATTATTATTATTATTATTATTGTGATAATTAATAATTAATCAATTTTAATATATTATTAATTAATTAGTAGTCATTACAAGAAAAATCACTTCTAGCAGGTGTCAATGGCCACCGGTAAACTGAAAATGTGGTCGGTAAAGGGTTTTATTGGCGGCCAATAGTGGCCGTCGGATTGGTCGTCGAAGGCCTCGCCGCTAAAAGTTTTCCGACGAATAGGTGGTCGCCGGTAAATCTTTAGACTTTTAGGGACGGAAATATAACCGCCGCTAATTATTTATTACTAAAATTATTAATAAGTATTAGGGTTAATTTAACCTTAGCCCCCATAATTACCTCAAGGATCCCGTAATTAACTTACCTCCTCAAACTCACAATTTCTGTAATTTTTCCATCTAAAGGCACATGTACGTCTCGCACAGTGCTATTCATTACTAAAATACCCTTATGAACTAACACCAAGTTTTACCCTTTGAAGGTACGATGTCGATGACCTAAGGAGATAGGTGAAATAGAGAGGGAGAGAGAAATAACAAGATGCAAGGGGATTATTTGGGAGAATTTGTTTCAAATCGATATCAATTTCCTCTTCATCAATTTTTATTTTTCTTAGAAAATAAAACAACAAAATCTAGAGCACAAGGGTGTTGATTTCTCACCTTAACACAAAAAATCAGCCCATCTCATTACCCCTATCACCATTGAGATTCTATTCATTAAGATAAAAAATAAGATATAAGGAGCAAAAACCCTAGGTTAAAAACAAGGAAATCAGCTGAAATTTTTAATATTTTTGGGTTAGAAATTCACCCAAAAAAATGGAGAAAGATGAGGGGGAAGGGTGGGGTTGATCTCCCCTTCCTCTCACTACAACAAATCACTTCTTTTGCGACGAACTCATTTGCGACGCTTCGTAAGCGTCGCAAATGATTAATTCTAGCGACGGATACTGACGTTGCAAGAGACGGAAGGTAGCAGAGAATGCGTTTATCATTTGCGACGTTCCTTAGCGTCGCAAATGATACAACTTTAAATTTTAAATAAAATTAAATATCGTAATTATTATTTGCGACGCTAAGGAACGTCGCAAATAATATTTTAAGTATTAGCGACGTTTATTTGCATTGCAAATAATCAAATATCATTTGCGACACACGTTTCCGTCGTTGATAACCTAATATTGGCGACGTTTACATACGCTGCAAATAATCTCTTACTTGCGACGCTAAGGACGGTCGCAAATAATCTGTTACAGTATTAGCGACGCTTATTTACGTCGCAAATAATCAACTATCATTTGCAACTCTAGTATCTGTCTTAACTGTCTTAAAACTGGTGTTTCCAATGAAATTTATTTTTGTTGAAAAATGAAATCATTATTTTACTTATTTGGTTACAGGAAAAATTTAGTTATATGATATTGGTTGTGATCAATATATACTAGAGTCATGCACTACTATCAAGCGTTCGGCATCATATTTAATTAAATATACATTTTATGGAAAAAAAATTCGACGGTGGGCGGGTGATCCCGTCACCTTGCAGTGATCAAGACTACTTTGGCACATGCCATGGCACGGTGCTGGGTGCTTTGACACATTGATTGGCACTGTGATGGCA
>MVGT01000174.1:234906-249882 GCA_002174775.1 Macleaya cordata | reverse complement strand
ATTATGATTTAAATTTAAGAGTGTTGGTTGATAAATTAATTATTATTATAAATTATTTAATATAATTATAATATATGTGAATAATTGATATAAAGAATTGAGTTGTTTATGTTAATTATGAAAATTATAATTTTTAAAGAAATAATATAATTTAATAAAATTATTAAATATAATGTAGAATATGATATAATTGATAGTTAATAGATAAATAAAAATAAAATACATATTTTAGAAGGATTAATAAACATTATAAATCCACCAAAGTGAGAATGTCCATGCAAGTCACAGGTATATTTGTTGGACAATCCTAAGCCTATTTTCTTCACAAAACTTCAACAAAGTCCACCAAAGTCCATGGACAATATTTTTTATGTCTACAATCACACACATGGGGCTTCATACAGACATTTTCAATGTCCACAACCACACACATGGACATTTTCTGGACACTGAAAATGTTCATAACCACACACATAAAGCTTCCTATGGATATTAAAAATGTCCACAACCACACACCACTGGATTTTACATGTCCCCCAATGTCTTAATTGACTACCCCTCTTAAAGTAGAATATCTAAAATCAGCCATTGATTATGTTTGTATGGTCTCACAAAAAATCTTATGAGAAATTGTAAGAATAAGAACTTGCTCTTGTGTGGCGTGTTTCCAAGACGTCTTCTTTTAGCTTGTTCCTACATTGCCTGCTTCGCTGGTTTTCAGTTTTCTTCTCTGAAGTTTGAATGATATTGAGTTTTCTTCTTCAACATTGTGTTGGTCCTACTGGATGGACACTAGTCAAATGTAATTTTTTATTTTTTTTATCTTTGCTTCTAATGCTCACTAAACTATCCTAAATTTTACTTCTTTTTTCTTTTTTTGATTCTTCTTGTCTTTCATTTACTACTAAAATTCATCTTTATGAATAAAAAATTCATCCCTAATGCAAAAATCTTCGGACACTTTTGTTGCTTATTTGTCATTTAATTTTTAGATGTTTCAAAATTGTTATTCATTAAAAAACAATGACCGATATTTTATTCAAATTTGTTGATTAGGATGCAAAAGTATTCTCAAGTTGATCCACTAAACATAGACAACTTGATGAATGCCTTTCCATATATACTACCGCCACATTAATTAACTTCTAAGTTTATCCTAACAGTGAAGGAGGTTTTTGGACAAAAGTCTATTTTTCCTATATAGCATCCATGTTTTACGCATTCACAATTACACTGAAGATGCTCTAATTTAAAAAAAAATTTAATAAAATATAATCTTGTTATTTTGTAAGAAAATTATAAAAAAATAGTTGTTGTTTCCACCTTATCAAAACCTCTATCTTGAACGAAGAAGAAATCTGCAAAGCCTTAAACGCTAAAATCAATGGCGAATATTATTTTAAGGACCAGTAGCTGGGCGAATATTATTTTAAGGACATAGAATATCTAAAATCAACCACACACCACTGGATTTTACATGTCCACCAATGTCCCCCAATGTCTCAATTGACTACCCCTCTTAGGGTAGAATATCTAAAATCGAGGCTTGAATTAAATTCAATGTCCTTAAAATAATATTCGCCCAGCTACTGGTGCTTACGGTTTCAATTGACGATTAGTTTCCCAGGTACAACGATCAAAATACTTCGGTAAAGCACTCTAATGAAGAAAACACACGAATCACATTTGTATATTCTCTCTTGAACAAAGACGCACATACTTAGAATTTTTTTCGATGAAAATGACAGGAACAAAGGACCTATTTAAAGATGATGATACGACTCTTAAAAAGAGATACAAACTATCTAAAAATAAGACAAAAGGTATTAAACCTAAAAGACACTTATTCATGTATGAACAGATACAAATACACCAGTTTCATTCACATGGGACTCTTCGGGATTAATTTGTTTTTTTCATTCACCTGGAAACTATTTTGATGAGTAAAATAATATGGACCCACACAAAAATTAGTGGCTCTTAATCCAAAGACAACTCGGCAAAGCCAAGTTTCTAACAATCCTTTACATGAATGAGAAATTAAATAGACTGATATAATGCAAAGAAGCAAAGACAAGTGAGAGAACATATCGAAAAGTTACTGTATCGGGATAGGTGGGTTTTAACCTTGAACCTTCCTTTATTAACTACTACCGGGTTTACTGGCTACTTAGTGAATATGATGTCTTGAACTGTATAGCCATATATTGTAAACTATGACAGTAGAGTTTACACAGTTTCTTTTCGAACTAAGTTGATTCTAACGGGTTTATTTATTTTGGCCCTGAATAATTTCCTGGTTTCATGAGTATTTTAGAGAATTTTAGCCTTAAAAAATTTCCATAAACGCGGCCCTGCTGACTTACATACTCATCTAGGTGATTTTCTATTAAGAGTATCCTAATGTACCCCACTTATATAGTAAGTTATAGATATCATTAAAAGCATAAGTTATCCTTTCCTAGTTGTAGGTAACACTTTTACTCTTCAGTGTTACAACAAAGTTATACATAATTTAGTTGTCCCATTGAACTTAGAGCTTGGGATCTCTAATCAACTAAGTTGGTTTTCCATTATGTATGTTCTTGGATCATAGGCTTTAAACTCATTCCCCTCGAGGATTTATAAACTTGCTCTCTTGTTAAACCTTTAGTAAACAGATCCGCTAGGTTTTCTTGCGATCTTATATAATCTATAGTTATAATTCCATTTGAGAGCAGTTGCTTAACGGTATTATATCGTCTTCGAGTGTGTCTGGATGTACCATTATACATCTTACTCTTTGCTCGTCTGATTGCTGATTGACTATTACAATGTATACAGATTGCGGGCACAGGCTTTGGTCGTACTGGAATATCTTCTAAAAAAATTCAAAGCCATTCTGCTTCTTCTCTAGCTTTATCTAATATAATGAATTCAGATTCCATTGTAGACCTTGTAGTACATGTTTGTTTTGAGGATTTCCATGATACATCTGCACCTCCAAGTGTAAAGACATCCACTTGTGTATTTTGTATCTTTAGTATCTGATATCCAATTTGCATCACTGTACCTTTCTAGTACAGCTGGATATCTAGTATAGTGCAACCCATAACCTAAGGTATGTCTTAGATATATGAGTACTCTTATTATGGCCTTCCAGTGATCTTTTCATAAATTACTCGTATATCTACTTAACTTATTTACTGGTTGGGTATGTCAGGTCTATTACAGTTATTGATATACATAAGACTCCCTATAATACGAGAGTATATAAAGTGAGATACACTCTCTCCGTTATTCTTAGATAAGTAAAAACTTCGATCTACTAGAGTTTTTGCAATTTTAGTGTCATTTTTAATGAATCTATCTAATATTTTTTCAATATAATGTGATTGAGATAGTACTAATCCATTTGATGTTTTAGAAATCTTTATTCCTAATATAACATCTGCAATCCCTAAATCTTTCATGTCAAACTTGCTGGGTAAGATTTTCTTAGTATCATTTATTATATCAATGTTACTACCAATAATTAGCATACACGCATTTGTCACACTCATTAATCTTAAACCCATTTGATATTATAACTTCATCAAATTTTTTGTGCTATTGTTGAGGTGCTTGTTTCAACCCATGATGAGGAAAATATTCTCACAAAATATCAGCCTTTAGATCGTAGTCATGTGGACCCCACAATATTTATGTTTGGCCAGAATACAAAAAAATTATGTTCAAATGGCTTTTTCGTAGCAGAGTCCAAAAATAAACATAACATAAGAAACACTACATAATTAGTTTTCAATCAATAAAATAAGCAGATGTAATCTTTGGTGTCAAAATCTGGTGTCCGTGTAATATTGTCCTACTAAATAACCCTCGTCTTTGAAAAGATTTTCTAACTCTCAGGCAACAGAGGGTTAAAGGGAAGGAATTTGAAACTGCATGCTTTTTCAAAAGCCAGTTTTAGTTCAAACTTTATATAGTGCACTCACGTCACTTTCATGCTTTTATTTGTCTGTGTCTTTTTCTTTTTTTCTTTTTCTATTTAGAGTTATCTTTGTAAGATTGTGGCCCATAGTACAACATATATTTTCCTAATCAGTCTGAAAAATTGCCATTATGTATTAATTAGAAATATTGTGGTCCCACATGTGTGAATAGAAAGGACTAAGTGTTTAAGGAATTAAGGTTTCTTGGTTGGGTGGTAATCCTAAAATATTTAGTAAGTGTAGATTCTCTAAAACTCTAGTTTCCTTGATGGGTTAGGAAAATCTAGGGTTACAGTTTATAAATAGAGANTTCTATTCACACATGTGGGACCACAATATTTCTAATTAATACATAATGGCAATTTTCCAGACTTATTAGGAAAATATATGTTGTACTATGGGCCACAATCTTACAATCTTTGCATAATCTTTGCTTAGCAAAAAAAATAGTAAATAAAAAATTAAAAAAAATTGAAGCAAATAAACCTTTCTTGGCAATAAAAGCTAACAAAGACCATATTTAAAGTATGATAAACAAAAAGAAAAGAAAACTCATGAAAGAAGATTACTAAGAGAATAATTAACTAATTAACTAATTAAAATTAACTAATTAATCATCTTGTCATGGTCAAAGAGAGATTATCATTTTTTTTATGAGAGAAAGTTGGTATCATCAATGCCTTGTTACAATCTTAGATAGATAAAGCCAAATCTACATTTTTTTAAAAATGATTTTCCATTTTCAACTCTTTAATTATTCTTTCCTTGCAACCTCTTTCATGTCATTTTAGACTTTTCTTATAACAAAATACTCAACTTGCTCTTTTTTAGTGTTCCTTGTGATTAGTGCAACTGTTAATTAATCTTTGTAGATACTTCTCCTAAGAATTCTATTTTAATTAAACAGTACTTGATAACGATTTGACTTCTTCAAGCAAAGTTCCAACTTTAATTAAAATCCACTGTTTATAGTAGATTTTCATCCGGATCCTACAACCCCACAAATTTACATTATGTTGTAGATTGATAAAACCTTTATTCAACTTTTTTTTTTTTCTAAAGGCCAACAGCTGCTTGCTCAGTTAGTTAGCATTTCTCTTTATAACTTGAAGGTCTTGACTTCGAAACTCCTTGGTTGTGGTATTATTATTGAGTGAGACCCATATAATATATATATATATGTGTGTGTGTAGGTACCCGTTTGGGGTGTTTTCTTCGCCGATGTGGGGCGACTTTCTCTTCGCTATTATGGGCGACTTCTCTTACACATTAGTATGTTTGTGGCAGTTATGTGTTCATTCCTCACCCAATACTTACGGTGTTTCTAAGCCATGTAATCCGAGCAATAGTCCCACTTCTACCAATTTTTTTTTTCTATTTGATATATGTTTAAGGGAAGTTTTATTAGCACTCCCAAAGTTTTGTTGGCAGGTGCATTTTGGGAGCACAAATCATTCTTTTCAAACAAAAATTAGGAGAGCAGATCATCTGTATCTATTTGCTTTTCTATGTTGATTTTGGCTTGTGTGCTTTGCATGGAGACAAACCAGCGATTGATTTTCAATGAGAATGTTCTCTTTACCTTATAAATTACTTTCACGAAAAGTCTGTTCATTTTAAAACTTTTAACCCTATAAAAAGATGATTTAAAAATCAACGATGAAAACCATCTTTATATTTCATAATAAATAATTGATTTTTTAATCACATTTTTCATATCGTTATATGTCTTAAAATAAATTAAGTTTTAGTGAGAATGATCTATATGATGAGAAGAATATTCTCACCAAAAATCAGTGGTTAATTTGACTCTATATAAACCCCAACCATAATCTAAAATTAGCAAGGGAACAAAAAAAGAGGCACACGAATTGGAGACGGAGGACCTGCTCTGAAAAATTAGACCAATTAGGTAGCAAACAACAAAATGTGTACTGCTTTTAAAACATCAGTGTGATGATTTTATCATCATATTAGCTCGATGGAAATCGATGTCCTTGGATTTGAGGAGCACCCAACTCAAGGAACCCTAGTTGATGTAGAATGACTTTATTCTCGGGCTAGGCCGCTTGGGCACAAAATCATAGGCCCAATTCCCAAACTCAAGTATCTCAATTTAAATAGGTTTCAATTTCATGTACATCACCGAAGTAGTGCACATGATATATAGGGTCTGTAAATGATTAAAAACGTATTCTAATAAGTTTGATTGGTGTGAGATTGGTGTGATAATCTAGATCTAGTCCACATAATCTTCAAGGTAAGTGATTTTAAGGAAGAAATTTAAGTTAGGTCAAACCTAGTTGCACCTTTTTCCCAAAACACCACTTTGAAGTGGAGAGTTCAAGAAATGGAAAATATGAACCTAAGTAACCAGAGCGTGGAGTGGGAGCGGGAGCGAGAGCGGGAGCGGGAGCGTCGGAGCGCCAATTCAAAAATACCTTAAGTTTCGAAGCGTCTTCGGAGCGTCTATGCATAAATATGTATATAGTTCAAAGAGCATAAAATTTAAATCATTTTCTGACTAGATTAAAGTTTTAAAATGATCTAATTTTGTATAAGGATGATTTACATGATAAGAGAGCATCCTTACAATAAATCAACATTTTAATCATCTCCATAGGGCCCCAGGAGCTGGTGTAATCATAGTGTAAGATGTTCGATGTAAAAAAATTAGTTGTTATATGAGCGGATAAGCCAATATCATAGAGGGTATTATTTATAATTTTATATGTAATTTGTGTTTTACACAATGTACACCGTACACACAATGTACACCGTACACCACAAGTAAAACAAATTTAGTTTTTAAATTCACTTGAAAGAATCAATTTAAAAGTCCTGTAGTTGTATGGAAAAATAGTTTTAGTTATAACACATTTTAGTCCCACATTGTTTTAAGAGGAACAAAGTTTTATAGTTGGACAGTTATATAAGGCTTTCATAGGAGAGAAGTTTTAGTCACTATGAAATAGTCCCACATTGGTTAGAAAGTAGGAACCTCCTACCATGGGAGGTTTATAAAAAGGAGCTTCAACTCAACTTAAACATTCAGCAAACACTACTCACCTAGTGGAACCGCGATTTTAATAATCTCGAACCGCGGATCCAAAAAACCTGAATCGCGGTTTGATAGCGAATCCGCTCCCAAACCGTGAGTTCGCGGTTTGGGAGCGGGAGCGTCCCTAATAACCCGCGTTTTTGGTTACTAAGATATGAACCCATAACCACGTAGATCATCTTATAATAATTTACATCATTTTAAAATTTCTAATCCGATTTAAAATTCATTCAAATTTTTATTTGAATTATCTACTTTATTGTTTGACCTCATCAGAGTTCAAGATTTATAATGATATGACTTGTTATGAAGATCGACCTACATGATGAGGTGGTCATCGTCACAAAAATTAACTTTTAAATCATCTTCATATGAGCTAAACTAAGTGTAAAATAAGTAGGGGTATCAATAAATAAAAAAGTTGGGTGAAATTACCCGTTTTAGGTGATTTGGTGAACACATAGTGCAAGGAGGTTTGGTCGTGTTATTGGGATGTTTTTCTTCATCGGAAAGGTGGTGTACCGAAAAAGTCATCTTCTTATTAACCGCTTAAAGTCGGATTCAATTCTTGTTAGCAATTGAGTTACTAATTTCATAAAAAACAGGCTAACTTCTTCAAAAAAAATGTATATCTCTTTATACTATTAATTAAGAGAATAGCTTTTTTTAAAGCTTTTTACATTGAAAACCCTTAGAAATAATTAAAAACAAAATAAATACAAAAATAGAACCGTCCTTTTTTTACCCGTCAAAATTAGAACTATAAGGGTAAAAATGTATTTTTTTGGATGATGAATAACAAGATGAGGAGATCATCCACACAATCAATCCTCCCATAAAAACTTCTTAGGGTTTTAAAAAAAAAATTGTTCATCTTTAGGGTTATTGATAACATAAACTTATTTTGTACAAGTGTATTATTTATAATTTTGTGATTATTAATTCTTTTAAAAAAAATTGTATATTATTGATCAAAAAAATTTTTGTGATAACATAAACTTATTTTAAACAAGGGTTATTGATAACATAAACTTAAGAAATACGTGCAATGCATATGTGTAAAATTATATATTATTGATCAAATGTAGTCACAAAAACGTGACGGAAATCGTGAACTGTACCAAGAGAATACAATACAATTGCAAAACAGTTTTCAAACATCTCAAAACATTATTGTACATTCTTTTCTTATTGATGTAGCACAAGCTACAATCTAGATTGATGGAGATATCAAGGAGATAGAATTAGTTTATGGATTTAACCTCAGAAACCGTAGCAGACTTTGCACTGGGTTCTAATAAATCGAACAGAAATGGGAACTGAAGATTAAGAGGAGGTTCATGGATCGAACCAGAACAAAAGTCTCTACCCATTCGTCACTTTAAATTAAACATGATTCCTCCTTTGAACTTAAGACAGCAGGTTAGAAATTATCTTCCAAACTCCTTTGAGGTCCAACTGGGAACATGATCATATTTTTCAAGAATAATAGTTAATCTTCCTCAACCTCGTAACTTCAAATTCCTGAAGATAGCCGAAGCCGAGTAAAAAAGTGGGCTCCAGCACATTTTTATTACTAGTGGTGCCAACCTTTTATCTCATAAGAATTACTAAAGAGCAAACAAGAAGGATTATTGAAAAAGAAAGACCTAACTACGATTTTCACAAACTATACTCTTGTCCTGAAACTTAACAGATACATCTAATGCTGTTCTGAATTGAATCCACAAAAAGAAAATGATTTTCACAATCAATTTACCTGTTAATATAAAATTTGTAAACATTCAATCAAAATGTACGCAGACAAGTACAAAGATCCATTTAGTCTTTCTTTCCAGAATCATCGAGTAATCGAGGATTATGGAAGGAATTGGATTCAACAATCCTATCTCATATAGGTCTCATCCAGATTTCGTGAAAAATGAAAACTAACATAAACAAGGAAAAGAAAAAAAAAAATGTTAAAGAGGAACTATTACTCCCTAATAACATGTATCCAAAAAGTAAAAATGAACCAATTTCTAAACAGATTCAAGAACGATCCCCACCTTTCAATATTCAAAACTGAACCCAAAATGCTTCGCAAAGTCCGCGGTTTTAATGTGCACATCGGATCCCACATGAGCTGATATTTTTCACCTTCTACAAACACAAACAACTGACCTGCTGTCTGATTTGCATCAATTAGTCGATCTTCACTGATGAATAAATGAGCCTTGTGAACCAGAAACATGCATAGAAACCAATGGTGCCGGTTAAGACAAAGAATGCATACGAGACAATCAACATGTAGCCGAAGTACAATACACCAGAGACTGGCTTTGTGATCTCGAGTTTTGTGAAGAAGTAGAATGTGGCATAAAGGAAGAGGTATAGAGCCGAGGATCCTGAAGTTAGGTATGATCTCCACCACCAAAGATAATCCTCACTGCAAAGCTGGAAGTAGCAGAGCACGATTGTGATCTCGGCGCAAGTGACGATGAGGATAACAAAGACAATGAAGAGGAAGCCAAAGATGTAATAGAACTGGTTCAACCAAATTGAGGTTAGGATGAAGAAAAGCTCGATGAAGACAGCTCCAAATGGAAGAATTCCTCCAATTAAGATTGAGAAGGTAGGGTTCATGTACCACGCCTGCTCTGGGATCTGTCGTGGGATCTTGTTTGTCTTCACAGGGTCCTCTATTGCTGGCTTCTTGAAACCGATGTAACTACCCACGAAGACAAGTGGAACTGAAATCCCAAACCATAAGAAGACCAGAGCAAACATAGTGCCGAAAGGAACTGCACCGGAAGACTTCTCCCCCCAGATCAGAGCATTCAAGACAAAGAAAATGGCAAATACAACTGCTGGAAACATGAAAGCGGTTTTGAGAGTGATTTTCTTCCATTCAGCTCCCTTAAACATCTTGTACAGACGAGCCGAGGCGTAACCAGCGAACAGGCCCATGAAGACCCAGAGTAAAAGCATAGCTGTCATTAATCCACCCCTGTTCGAGGGGGAGAGAAAACCTAGGACGGCAAAAATCATGGTGACGAGTATCATTCCAAAAAACTGCACACCTGTCCCAACATAGACGCAAAGTAGGTCTGAGTTTGTCGGAGGCCGGAAGACATCCCCGTGGACTAGTTTCCACCCAGTCTCTTCTTGAGCTTCTTCTTGGGTCTCGAGCTGGTTGTACTTGGAGATGTCACGGTACAGTGTTCGCAGCATGATCATAGCTACCATACCGGAGAGGAAGAGAACAATCATGAGAGAATTTACAATAGAAAACCAATGAATTTGGTCGTCAGCCATCAGAAGATATGTATCCCATCGAGATGCCCACTTGATATCGCTCTCCTGAAATGTGAAAGAAAGGTAAAGAACAACAAAAGAACATTAGATCATCCGATATTTACACTAAAAAAGTTTCTTTTAATCTAAGGTGCTGCAGAGTCTCACCTGGAACTCAACGTCATATGTGAAAATAATCTCCTTGTTTTCTTCTACCTCTTGTGGAGAATCAGAGCTACTAACTGTTCGTTTTGCATGGGGATCACAAGTTGTCAAGCGTGTTTTCTCATTCCATTCGCCTTCATATTCATGCTTCACACTGGATCCATTACGAATCAGATATTAAAAGTAGGTATAAACCACAGCAGCAAAAACGTTGGCCCCATAAGTATCAAATTACACAAGGAAGGATCTCATATGAGAGAGGTTAAGGAATTGACCTGAATGGCTTCACCTCAAATCCAACAATCCTTGCGAGGTCAGTTGCTGGATCCTTGTGATACTTGACAGTAAACTGTAGGTGGTTATGGATAAAATGTTTTTCATCCTTGCTCTGCAAAAATAATATAATAAAATTAAATACCAACATTTAGTGCATAAAGTCATAAACCATAAAAATAACTGTGAGGGCAATAAAGCATTCAGTGCTAATGAGTTGGAATAATTACTCCAGTATATTTTCCCTTAAGCCCAAGAAGGAACCCATGCTGGTACATGATGGCAGACTCCTGATCTAGTCTTCGTGTCGGAACAACCAAAGGAAGATTATCCAGGATCCTAGAGCGATGCAAAACATAGATTTATTAAACATATGATGCATTAAATTGACAGAAGATCAAAACTATAAACTGAGGGGTTAATTGTTTAGAATGCAAAACCAGTGCCTTACATGTTGACACGATACTCGTCATTTATCTTTTCCTTGAAATCCTTCGCAGATTTTGCATCAAGTGTTTTCCGACAGACAATATTACACATCTCTGGCACCCTCATTTTAAACTACAAGAGAACCATTTCTGTCAGCAACTGAATAACACAATGTTTAACAGCAGAGCAGCACAATTAAACTGTATAAGAAATATAGCTGACCACATATGGAGAGTTTTCAATACGATCGCCACGAAGAACTTCCCCAAGATTCTCTGCATTATCAACAATGGAATCTGGAGTACAATAAGGGAGAGAATAGTAGGAGTACGGAAGCTGTGTTTTTGTGGAGGTGAGCTTGTTCACTTTCACCTTCAGCAGATCCCCCTGCAGTCAAAATGCATAAAAGGTGAACCACAATAACATCAAAATATTCACAAAGTTAACTAGAATACTAACAGAACAAAAAGGGAATCAGATAAAATATTCAAGAAAAACTCGAAGACAAAATTTCATGGCATTGTATGCCTCAGGAAAAAATTAGTAGTATCTGTACTTCCCACCCCAACATGTCTACACTACAGATATAACAAAAAGTGCAGTTTAACCAGCTTCTATATGTCGGCCCTAACTCAGTCCGGTATCAATCTGTTGATGCTCCAACTCAGTTCAAAATCAGCAGACCAAATAGGTCAAACTCAACTGGAATTGCGCTTGACTACGTCTAGCTTAAGTGCAGACTCAGATTTTTTTTGCAGTCTCCAACTCTGGGTCCCTTCTTTATTTTTTTATTTTTGAGAATAGATTTATTGATTAGCCAAATAGGCAAAGAATTACAAGGAAAGAAGAAAACAGCAAACTATTTTACAATTATCATAATCTAAGACCACCGCAAAAGTGAGTTTTCTCAAAAACCGAGCTAGACGTTGCCCAAGAAAATTTCCAGACTGTTCAAGTCAATTCAACCTAGAAACCATATTCTGAACACTGATATCAAGATTAAAACATATTGTGAAGAAGTATAGTGGTTTAGCTCACCTACAAGGAGGGATATAGACAGCTAATGCTTCTGCCAAAGGGCATGACCTGTAGTGGAGGCGTGTTTACTAAAGCATCCTAGGTGGTTTAAGTACCGGCATTGCCACAATTTTAAATTGATGACCTGTTAAGGAGTGGCCGAACCCTTTTCCAGGTCTAGAGGCTAATATTGTTATCTACCGCATATAGAAATTTGAGGTAATTTCCAAAGTTGTCTTCTTTCGACAAGTAGTTGGGTGTCCTTTCCCCAGTTGCATGAGGCCCCCTCTTAAACTAAAAGTGCCCCAAGTGATTGTGCTCAAGCATTTAATCACCACTTCATCCTCTGCAACTTCATTTCTGAGCTCCAGAGGGTGCTTCTTTTGCATTTACTAAAGTAGGTAAGGGACAAAAGGATGCCTACTAGATGAAATTGCACTAAATCTGAGCATCCAAATTCTTGGTCACCCGAGGGAAGCATTGAATTGAAAGGCTTGGCCGCAGTTTGGATGCAAATTAATATATAGTTGGAACTACACTTCAAGAAGTACCAACTACTTCTTGGTTTTTGAGGTCAAACATGTCCTATTTGCGCCTTACACACTCTAATCAGCACCGAGACAACACTGCAGCCAACTATTTTCTTTCTTTTCTGATCGGTATTTTTCTTTTTCTTTTGATGGATTACAAACTATTTTCTCTGATAAAATTTACCATCCCAATTCTTATCACTCCATCAACTCCCACCAACAGGCTATATACTCAATTAAGAAGTGAAACTATAAGCTGCTAAAAACGCACCCAGAACACTAAACGTCTTACGCTTTGTTATATGATGGCATATTCAGCTCTATTTTAATAGATCAATCCTCCACTCTTTCAACCTACAAATGATTTCCAGAGTAGCTGTCTTGTTCCTACTTTTTTGGGGAATTTGATATTCAAAAATGTAAAATATGCTGCATAGAAGTTAATCGAACCGATCAAGATCAGGTCCCCAAATGTCTACAGCTATCATCTAACAGTGCTAAATACTACCTCCACAAAATGTTAACCAATAGTCCGATATCAACAACAATTTTAATATTCAAAACATATAAAAAATCCACCAAATCGACAAACACACCGACAACAAATACTTGGATCATAATGAACTAAAACATCATTTACCAAATTGATATAACATGATACCATTTTTCTCTACAATTAGAATCCGAAACAAGAATTTTTCATAACCTAGGTCAAGAACAAGACAGATCTGAGAAAAACGAAGCAGATCAAACAAAGAAATCAACAAGATCTAACAAAACTAAAACCAAATCATCAACAAAAAATAATAATCAAATTGAATCAAAAGAAAGCGAGTGAGAAATACTGACCTTTGAGAAATCCTCAGGAGCAACTCCGGGAAGGTAGAAACAAGAGCCATGGATGAAGAGAAGAAGAATCGTTGAGATACAGAGCTGAAATGCGAAAGATCGATGAATCTCCATGTATTCACCGATTACCATACAGAGAGAAAAAGAGATAAATCGGGATTTCCAGGTCCAGAACTGGAGAGATCTAAACCTTAAACTCTTTCTCTCTTTCTACTTTCTCTCTCTAAAATTCTAATTTTCTCTCGCGCAATAAAAGATTCTACACGTTCTCTCCCAAGGTCGCTTGGTTTCGACACTTAAAACGATAGACTAGGAAAAACTAACCCTAGATCTAGATTAAATTACCATTTTGCCGTCCAAGATTGTAATTTAAGGAAGATAGTGGGCCGGGTTCCTATGGGCTATATAAATGGGCTGGGCGTGACTAAACTGAGACAAAACCGAAGCTTAGGTGGTGTTTGTTTGTGAAGTTTTATTGGCAGGCTCGCCATGAGTGCAGCAGACTCATCATAAGTCAAAACGTAATGCGCCCGCCGCCACAAAATGTGCAATAGTGACTGTAAAATTTATTTTTGTGTTTTTTTGTTAGGCATTTGAATTAAGATGAATTTTTAACCTCTTGGTAGTGTTAGATTTTCAAAGCGAATAATTATGTAAAAAATTAATTTGAATTTGAGATAAAGGCGTGATTTGATATACAATAAAAATAAGATTCTGCACATTTCAAGCTTAGAATCCCATGTTTCAAATTCAGCTGTGAAAAACCATAAGGAGGTTAGCCTAATGGTTAACACCCACCCCTGGCCACCCTAAGGAATTTATTCCTCACTTACCCGGTAGTGTGAGAGGGGGGGCACACTTACCCCGGGGACTAGGGGGTACTCGAAGAGGACCTGATACCCCGGTCAGCAAAAAAAAAAAATTCAGCTGTGAAAAAAACACCATCCCCTAAGCCCAAGATGCAAGGTGGTCAAAAGTGATTCGGGCCTCTATTTGTGCTTTGAACTTGTTTTAAGTAGGACTTTTGGGCCCCAACCTAGTAAAGGGTCATTTGAAAAAAATTTTTTTTTTTTTTGACGTTGGAGTTATTGTATTATTTAAGTACAAGTACAGGCGTAAAAGACGATAACACACTACTAGTGGGAGAAGAGAAGTTAGGACATACAAAAAAAAAATCTTTCAAAACTCTTGATAATTTGCAAAATAATTGTTTACAAACTAGGAAGCGTTGACTTGGATACAACAAGACACGGACATAAATACATGAAAAATAGTGAAAAAGTAAGACACAGACACAGACACGGCAAATATATATTTATTTAAATATATAATTATATTTTTTTATTTTCTAATAATTAACAAATGATAAGCTTCCACTGCGTACTCTCATTCGATCATGCTAGAA
>MVGT01000174.1:199981-234657 GCA_002174775.1 Macleaya cordata | reverse complement strand
AGTTGCAGGCTAGCGTTCTCATGTTGCTATACGGGAACCTTGTAGCCAGGATGGACCTCGCATATGCGTATGCTTGGTTGGAGCCTCTATGCTTCTTGACAGGTGAAGCTTAGGACTGTATGGGCAGTCCGAGTAATGTCGGCTTGGCCAGGTGGACGGCTATTCACGGTTACCTTCCCGGTGCTGTGGAGACAGTGAATCCTACCTGTTGGACGAGTGTCATAGGACACGATGAAGTGACTCGTAGGCCGGCATATAAGCGTGGCTCGTGTTGGTTATTCCGCTGTGCATGTTGGGGCAAGATGACCAGAAGGTCTTGAGACGAACCGAGATGGTTTGTGAGGCTGACTATGGACTAGGAGGGAGTCTGTAGTGCCGCACGGGTAGTCGGTAATATGAATTTCCGCTGCGTGACCGCGTGTGTTTGCCGGTCGACCGATCCGCCCGTGACACTAGGCTCTGATATCATGTTGTAACACCCCAAATTTTAGATCCTGGGTCAACCCGAAAATGAGATCGACGTGTTAGGTCACTGTCGAAAGGTAGGATAGAGTATCTTATTAAGACCAATTTCTATAATTATCCCACTTTTTTTGGTCGTTGGATGCGATCTCAACAGTAGTCAAACTCAAAGGGGGTCCACAAGTGTGACTAAGGTTAAAGGTTGAAGGGAGATGCTTGACTGACCTTCACTCTGGAATTTCGCTAGGATTTGTTATAGGTCAGAATGATACAAATTATACCTCTCTAGAAACTAGACTAAAACAACTAAAACTTTTATGTTTTGATGAAAACTCAAAAATCAACAAAAATTATAGAAATACATATGTTAAATCTAATTACCATCACTGTCAACAGGAATTTTGTGACTGAACCCCAATTTTGGGTCGTTTCTAAAAATAGTAAACAGAATCCAAAAATTCTAAAATTTTAACACAATATGGCACATTTATCACAAAATTAGATATGCAAACGAAATATAAATCTAATGTATGAGCAACGAGATATGTTAAAAGCATTGTGGTTGTGTCAGATTTCTGACGACCCTCTAAGTTTTTCTAAGCAATAATAATAATAATCAAACATATATTTATCAAGTATAAGAAATTCAGATCATGTAAAATCCTTGAATTGGTTGAGCATACATATTATAAACACAAGGAATTCAGATCTAATAAAATCATCAAATTTATCAAGCATATCATAATTCATTCTAGATAAAACTTAAGGTTTCGTTTTTACCGAAGCTGTAAAATTAGAAAAGATGTTTCGATGGTTAAAGGTCTTTCCATCCTCTGATCGACTTGAAACTTTACTAGTTACTATTTATGTTTCTTCTACCTTATGTAAAAATATTATATTGATCCAACGGTTGGTTTGAGAGTAATCAATCTCACATTCCGTACCTGTCATCTTGTTGCTCAAACAAACATGACGATTTTTTGTTTTGATTGAGGCCCTTAAACTTCTCCTATGAATCTAAGATTCTAACAAGGTCTTATTCGTTATCTAGTCTACATCATACTCAAATTTTAAGACAATCCAACGGTCCTATATTGAATTATGACATATTTTCTTCCTCTCCCTTTTCTTCTCTTCCTTTCTTTTCTCTTCATTTCATTCTTTCTTTTCTCTTCATTTCTTTCTTTCTTTCTCTCTCTTTCTCCCTTGGATTTCCAATGAAAATCAGTAACTCTCCTTTTCTTTTTTTTTCCTCTCCCCCTACTTATAGAGTTTTGCTAGCAAAACTAATGCACACTAATGCTTCATAATTGGTGGAATCCTATTTATCACCATAACAGCATGCAGGCATCATACTAAAGGTTATAGGTTACAAGGATGAAATGTCACAAATGAGTGGCTCCAGATGCTTTCAAAGGAGTTGGAAGGTCAATTAATTTAGTTTATTTTTGCCACATTTTTATCATATAAAGGCATGAAAATATTGTATAAAAATTATATGACAAAAAGAGATAAATAATAAAGATTGCATGTAACAATTAGGTGTCACATCAATGGCCTAGTGTGGAAAACGTCTAAGCTTTCCCTATGAATTTTTTTTGTCACACTAGTATTACATGACTCAGTAGGTTAAAATGTTAAACATTTAAAATACTACACTAACATACACTTATACATAAGCATATAAATATATATTTACGTATTGACAATCACAAGGATACATATATGCCTATATATGTATATATCTATAAATTCATATATCTAAGTCCACATCAGCCAAAATCCCCACCCCAAGTTGACTTACTAAGTCAACTCACGGGGAGTGGTTAGGTCAAACCCGACCCAAAAACATCAATGGTATGGGTAAAAATTTTAGGGTATTACAATAGATTTTACTATGGTCTCAAGAGGAAGCTATGGAATGGAAAATCTCCTCCCTTGTAAGTATCTCTGATGCAAGATCAAACTCAGAAACAACCAAAATAAGCAGTGACTGTAACAACCCTATGTTTTGTACCAAACGAAGAGGCGGCAACAATTCAAAATTGAATCGTCAGAACGCCACCGAATGATAATGCTTGAGAACACGTGGCAGTTCCCTAATGGTTAACAAAATGCATGACAGACGATAGCAACGCCAAAGATGGCTAAGCCATCAGAATCACTCATGAATTCACGAGAACCGAAGTCAAGCTCGACAAAACTAAGTATGGGCCGAGGTAAACACCCTAAGACCTTTCCCTCGCCCTGTAGGGGACTAATGTATGTATTGGGTTTTGGATAGCCTATGCGGACAACCGACTAGGCCCACAGACGTCATCAGGGGGTCCGCAAATAAGGCCACTTGAAACCACTCAAACTTCTTAAAGTTCACAAGGGATCTGCCTTAGACACGAGGCAGGATCTGCTCCCATAAACATCCGAACAAAAGGGCAGAATACAAAAAGTTATGATTTAGAGAATGCAGCAGGAGAGAATGAAGGGGGCGCATACCACAGATTGATGCTCAATCTCAAGGGCGCTGCTAGCCCAAGGCGTCGCCCCGATTCTCTTGTAATGTTGGACAAAAGTAGTGGAAGCCCATCGTAGGTATGGCAGATTCCTGGCAGGTAAGAGATCTTCTGTCATTTTTGTCTCTAGGAGGCAAACCACACATAGTGAGCCCCAATTCGCCACTCTGATAAAGTCAATCCACAGAAGCCACGTAGCAATACCGTTAAGATTTTCAGATAAAGATGCTCACCATGCGTAGGAAGCTCCAAAGACTCCAGCTCAGAGAGTCTCGATCGCCTATATATAGGTGTGCTAAGGGAAGAAAGGTCTTCTTTTTCTAGATCTTCTCCTTTCTCTCCCTCATCTTACCCTCCTCCTAAGATTCTAAGCATCTTATCTGTCCGACCACTTCTCACCCTCTCCAGATTGACCATTTTCCCTTCCTCTATGTTCAATATGATTCTTGAACGGCCATTCCAGGTGGCTTAGGAAAGGACTCGTGCTGACCTTCTCCTTTATTCATCACCTAGACTCCTCTTATTTGACCCCAAAATACTAACAAAGAACTTACCAAAAAAAAAGAAAAAAAAAGAAGATAGTTATGGATCTACCCAATTTAATTTTAGTTCACCCAAATTTTAGAAGTTATTAAAACTGCCGCCATTGAAAGCCCAATAAAAAAAATGGTAAGATTTTCTTTAATAATTAAGTTCTTTATGTAAAATGAAAAGATTTCGCTCGTCTCTTGTCGCTCCGTTTAATATCATCTATTTCGAAGTCTCTCATCATCAAAGTTCTGTCACCACACAACAAGTGCGTTTCGACATTAATTAATCTGTTATTTATTATTATTATTGTTTTTTTGTGGTTATGGTTCGTATGCATATGTTAGATTTGTTTTATTTTGAACCTAACTGCTTTATTTGTTTGTTTCACTAGTTTGTACATCTCTTTGTTAAAGAACATTCCACTTTGGTTTTTTTTTTTGGCTCCCTGTATGATTTCGACGTTAGGGTTTTTTTTAATTTTATTACTCATGTTAGTTTAATTTAGCGAAAAAAAAAATTAGTCGTGTTAGTTTAACACCATTCTATTTGGGGTTCTGGGTTTCCTGTTATGACCGGCTTTTTATACTTTTATGATGTTCCTTGTTGTTTTGTTGCACCATCTTGTAGTTTTTTTGGTAGGAGTGCACATCTTGTAGTTCAACGTTTTGGGTTCCTCTTTCCTCATGATGAATTTCTATATTTTGTGATGTTTAATTTTTATGTGCTTTTTTTTAGCACCATTGAAGAATGCTCTATTTTTTTTCCCTGAAATTTCTGATTGATTTGCATGTTTTCTGATGTCGGATTGTTTTTTTGTATGTTCATAAGTTGTTATTTGATGGGGGTAGTGGTGGACCTTGGATTTTTTTCTAGGGTAGGCAAAGTGTCCAATCACAAAAACCTAAAAGATAAAGAAGAGGGCTATAGCAACATACGTTATTGCGATACCATTTCAACACAATTTTTTGGGGCCCATATGGAGATGATTCAATGGTTGATCTTCGATGATGATGCTCTCCTCATTATGGTAATCATCATATCTAGAAATCAGTGTGTTAAAAAGTTTTAATTCTATCAAAAGTTTATTGAAAATCAACTGTCTACAAAAATGCTTAAAATTTACAAATTGTAATTTTTTTAGAATGGGTTGATTCTTGAATATGGTGATTAACACGATGAGAAGAACATCCTCACAGAAAATCAGCCCTTGAATCATCTCAATTTGGCCCCACAAGAAATGAATTGCAATAGTGTCGTAATAATGTATATGCAATATCTCTCCTCAAAGATAAAATCCATAAACTCTTAAGTATAAATTCCACTAATTGAAGTTTAAATTAGCTCCTTAATTCATCCATGAAATTAATTTCAAAGTTAACTTCAACCAATTACTTGCTAATTTAACAAAAATGCCAAAGTTTCTAACAAAAAGATCAATGATCCAAGAGTGTTAGGGTGATCTCTAATTCTCTTCACCATATAGATCATCCCCAAGTAACATCACCTCATTCTAAAAGATCTAAGCCCATCGAAAGTTAGTTTAAAATTATTAAAAAAATGGATGACTCATAAATAATCCAACTTTTGATGGGTTAGCAGTTTTAACATGATGCAATATTTGGTTAGGAAGATCTACATAGTATGTCATCCTTATCAGAACTCATCCACTGGATCATCTTTATCAGGGACTTACAACTCATTGGGCATTCTGATACTAGGGAATGTATCCCTCCTCAAATATGAAATATGAGATAGGATTCACACACTTTTATTCATACAGTAGTCTGTGGAGCCCATGTAAAGATGATCTAAGGGCTGATTTTGAGTGATAATGTTCTCCTCACTATGTACATCAACCTCATTGAATTTCATCCTATTTTAAACTTGTAACCTCATCATCCATTGATTGCAATTAATGAATTACTCTCAATCAGCGTTGGTTTTAAATAAGTTGATGATGGGGTAAAAAGTTATAGATCAATGGGCTTATTTTTGGTGAGGGTGATCTCCATGGTAAGAATAACATCCTCACCGAAAATAAGACCTTGGATCATCCATATGTAGACCCCACAATCTACAGTATAAACTTATTATATGAATAACAATGTATGAATTGTTTGAAAAGTTGAGGGTAGGCAACTGTTTACCCTTGCCTCCATGTGGATTTGCCCCTGGATGTGGGCCTGTGTGTTTTTCCAACCATCTCTTATAGTACTTGTGTTAACCTTGAAGCAATTAGAGGTTTGATTATCTATGTTTTTGTTGTTTTACAGTATATTCTTTGTGGTACAATATGGCTTCTGATTCCGATTTCAGCTCTTAAGAATTTTATGTTGACCTTAATGTGGAGGAGATCCGCTATAGAGATTATGTTGAGATCATGGACAACTTACCTCCCTTACCTCAGAGTGACTCACCAGATCTTGCAACTGCGACTACTGTTGTTACAGCTAAGACCCCTATCGTTGCAAATGCTACTGGGGCTGCTACTGCTATCTCTCCAGCTTCTACCAGTAGTGACCAATTAAATTTTGACAATGTTTTCTACCACCATCGTTGGGCTTTTGGTACTACGTCGAAAAGTCCTGCTAGTGGTCAAGTCAGTCCTGCAACCTCTGCTAGGTGTGGTTCTTCTTATGGTGAATCGGTCTCAGCAACCTCTCTTGACAGTAGTTCTGGCCTTGGTAAGACTGCCTTTTTCCCTTGTTCTGATCTTGGTACGCCCAATTCTACTCAACCGAAGGAAAAGAATGCTCCTACTGGGCAGAATAAAGAAGCAAGAATTATGGTGCAAGCTATTGACTCGGATTTGATACCTAGTGAAGCCTATGTTAGTCTTTTCGATGATACTCTGTGTCCTTCCGACTCTTATGATTATACAAATAAGGCACCGAGACATCTAGCAGGCGATGTAGCCTCAAGCTTTTATAAGGTAAATACTTTTTTGCTGAAATTAAATGTCATTTTTTTGTTTAAAAAAACTAAATGAAAACAGTTAGTTGTCGCTAAAATGCACCGGAAGTTAAGGATAACTAATAGTTAGTTAATGTTCATTTTAGACCAAAAAATACTTTTTGATAGAACTGTCAAAATGTTATAGCATGTACTAAACTGTATTATTTCTTGCCAATTAAGACTAAACAATATTTGCTTATTTTCATTAAATTTATAAGATAATACTTTTTATAAGTTCCCATTAGGATCCAGATGTTACATAAACTTATTATGTACCTTTTTAGAGCGGTTATGATGCCTATCAAAGCATGAATATAATATTGTTTGCAATGAGGTCCATAAAATAACTATCATTCTCAATTTTTTCTTCTTGACATTTTCTTGTGACTGTCAATAATGATCTTCTCCTTAGTTAAATTCTCTTAATTTGTGTCATTTTTACTCTGATAGTTCAAGAGATAGTCGACGTTCATTTGATTATGATCGGAAGCCACTATAATAGAGAATCATAACAAAGAATCTAGCTTTTGCAATGAGATTAAAAAAAATATTTAGACGACCTTATTAATTTACATAGGTTTTACTATATATTTTTTCTTTTTGTGATTAACATTGTTTTCTTTCTTTTTTTCATTCCAGCTCCAACTTGGTATCTCTTCGTTGTTGAACTATTATCTTTCTAAAGTAGATGACAAAATGGAAACTAAGTTTCTGAAAAAGGTGGCAAAGCTTCAAACCCAGATAGATAAGGAAAACATGCTTCTGGAGAAGGCCCAAAAAGATCTACAAAAAGCAACAAATTAAGCAAAAATGGATCATTTCGCATGTTGCAGAATTTGTCACCAAATCATATGAACAACATCAATAGGACATCAAGGTGATGGAAGACGAACTTCCTGTGAAGGCTATGCAGAAGAAGCATATTGAACTTTTTGCGAAGTTTAAGGAATCAAGTGAGGTTCCTCCTCTTCCCCCACCAAGGACCCTTCCGCCTCCCCCGCTTATTAATTGGAATTTTGGAAAGAAGACCGAAGAGAGTAAGGGTTATGTTGAGAAAAGGAACGAATTGGTTTCTTCTCCCCAAAAGAACAAACGTAAAGAAGAAAATGAGGCCAAGAAAGGGAAAGATAAATTGGCAAAGCACATATGATGTGGAGTAGACTAGATTGTGGTGTTTTTTTTTTTTAAACACATTGTGGTGTACAGTATATTCTATCCCCCGTTTTGGGTGCTATTAATCTAGACTCACTTAAGGTCTGTTCCTTCAATTTGTAAAAAAGCTTTTTTATTCACCACCTTCCTAAATCATTTGAATCTTCATTTCTAACTGAGTCAGTATAATTTCTTTTCATCTTAGCCCTCATTTTCAGATTTAGGTGTTGTGTAGTAAAAGTGTAGATCTTAATTTCAGTACTTATCATCTGAAATTTTAGGATTTTTCAGTGATAAGTGCTAAACCAGATTGCTTAGTAAAATCCTTTTGTTTTTAATCATGGCGACCCTCGGGTGAAGTTGTCCTTTATATTATCATGCGCCAATCTTGTTTGTATACTTCGTGATTTGAACTCGTTACATGTTTGATTCTAAGGTGCTTGTATAGCCTGAAACTTTAAACTGATTATACTAAAAATTGTGATATGTTGCAGATCAGATTGTGGTATTATTGAATCATTAGTAACTTGTTTCCTTCTTTGTTACTCTTCAAGATTTTAATGAGTGATCACCTTAGATTGTGTCAGTATCCTAGAAACTTACAAGCATTTATTGCAATAAAAAAAATGACTTCACATTGCCAATACTGAAGAAAGAGGCTTTAAATAACTTTACCGATCCAATTGACAGTTGATATGTACTTCTGTATATGATCTTCCTTATTGGGTTTGTTATGCCACAATTAAATAACTTAATAGTCTGTTTGGATGAAGATGAGATTTGTTGGTATTTGTTGGAAAATTAGTAAGATTTAAAACAAAATACCACAAATCCTTATCTAAAATTCCCATCCAAACCAACTATAAGAGAAACTAAACGAACATATTCTTTATGTTTTGAACGATATTTTTGGGGAGTTTGGCGTGCTTAGTACGCTCTCCCTAAAATCCACTTATCAGAAAGATTTACTGCAACCCCACCATCTTAAGTAAGAATGGCTGCTAATGTTCCCGGCACTTTTAGAGTCGGGAACATTCGCAACCCTCATACAGGAGAAACACCCTGGTGTTACTCTTCTCCAAGAAGTCTCTTATCCTTCAACCTTGTAAGTCTCTCTCTATTTAGTTATTGCACTGGAAACGAACAGTAATGCTATGAACCTAATTAATCTAATATTACACTAATTTAAGTAAACTAAATAACTTCATTAATTCCAAATAACAAACGGCCCATGCCTTTTATAGGCTTATAACCCTTATCTAAAATAACTAAAATATTTGATAACTAAATACTTATCTTAATTAAAACTAATACTTATCTAATTAGTAGTTTATCTCTAATTAGGTACGGAACATTACACGCCCCTTCACAAACGACTTGTCCTCAAGTCGTAACAAATCTGACCAACTGCATCCAATCAAAAGTACCTAAATCAGATATTGGTAGAATTGTAGCCATTGAAACCATGGAATATGATCTAGTAAAAGGTGTAGTTTCACATCCAGTACACTCATACGGTGCTAGAGTTTTAGGGGCGAAGACGATGATGACTTTGAAGCGGAAGAATATGAGTGTTTGCCTCTCTTCTTATTTCTTCTACTATTTCTCTTTTTTCTTGGTCTAACGTTGCCAAGATTCTTCTCTTCATTCTTCGTTGTTGCTTTCTTCTTTTTCTTCTTCTTTTTTTTCCTCTCGTTTTCCAGTGTCAAGGTAGACATGGACGATGGTGGTGGGTGTCGATTGGCTAAATAAGCTTTCATGTCCTTCCAGTTATTGGGTATCTTTTCTGTTATTGTGACACAAACCACAACTTGTTATTGAAGCTTTTTTAAGAGGATGGGGTCGATAAATATGAGTAGATTCACGGATGACGATGGTAGCAGCGGAAAATAATACGTTGGTGATTGTGGTGGCAGAAAGTAGAACATAGTGGGAGGATTAGATTACTCTGATACTAAATGCTATGAACCTAATTAATCTACCATTAAACTAATTTAAATAAACTAAATAACTTCATTAATTCATTCCTTCCCAATAACAAAAGACCCATGCCTTTTATGGGCTTACAATCCTTATCTAAAATATCTAAAATATTTGATAATTAAATACTTATCTTAACTAAGACTAATACTTATCTAATTTGTAGTCTATATCTAATTAGGTACGTAACATTACACGCCCTTCACAAATGACTTGTTCTCAAGTCGTAACAAATCCGACCAACGTCATCCAATCAAAAGTGTCCAAATCAGATATTGGTAGAATTGTAACCATTGAAACCATGAAATATGATTTGTAAAAAGTGTAGTTTCACATCTAGTACACTCATACGGCGCTGGAGTTTTTAGGGCGAAGATGATGACGACTTTGAAGCAGAAGAATATGAGTGCCTGCCTCTCTTCTTATTTATTTTACTATTTCTCTTTTTTCTTGGTCTAACGTTGCCAAGCTTTTTCTCTTCCTTATTCGTTGTCGCATTTTTTTTCCTCTATTTTTCTAGTGTCAAGGTAGACATAGATGATGGTGGTGGGTGTCGATTGGTCAAATAAGTTTTTATGTCTGTCAAGTTGTTGAACATCTACCATTAAACAAATTAAAATAAACTAAATAACTTCATTAATTCATTCCTTCCTAAATAACAAACGACCCATGCCTTTTATAGGCTTACAATCCTTATCTAAAATAACTAAAATATTTGATAATAAAATACTTATCTTAACTAAGATTAATACTTATCTAATTAGTAGTCTATCTCTAATTAGGTACGTAACAAGTAATTGTAACATTGCTAAATTCTAGATCTGCAACCTGAAATCCCTTTTTCTTTTGCAATTAGAAACCCTACTTTTTTTGCAACCTCCATTTGTTTGCAATTAAAAATCCAAACTTTTGTAACCTGTAAATCCTTTTTATTTTTGCAATAAATAACCCTACTCCTTTTGCATTCCGAAATCCTTTTTCTTGCATTATTGGTTTTATTTTTTTCGTTCTATGTAATAGCTTCGTGATGTTTCTTCATGTTCTTTTCTTTTTTCATTATTGGTTTTTATTTTGCTTTTTTATGCATTAAGGTTTATCTATTAATGTAATAAAATTCAAAATACTAATTTTGTAACGCTCTGTACCGCAAAACACGGGACATTACCGTCAATCTACAAAGAGACTTAAATCCGACAAAGTCTCATCTGTAAATTGTACCTAAACACACCTGATAAACACAGTGCATACTATAAAAAAACACATAGCGGAAGCAAAAAAAACTAAATGTAGGCACAAAATTACCACCTATTTTTTTCAACTCAAATCCCAACAACATGGGACCAGGAGAGATCTGTCAAGAGATCATTGTCTAAATTTGTTACATCTATTTGTCATTTGTAAAAAACTACAACATCCATTCATTCTTTCACTTGACTTAGATATATCTGTTATATGATATATATAATCAAATATGTGGTTCCTGTCATATAATACACATATGTACTTAAGGAAGAATAAAATAGTAAAGTTTAAAGCTCATAACATAAGTCCTCGAAAGTAAACCCAAAAGTTTAACCATCCAACTCTGTGACATAAACTAGGAGGAACCTACACAAAATAACAGAAATGGGCTTCCTCGTCTCAAGACAACCCATTACAGAACCACTTAGGATCCTACGGCAACTATAAAAACCACAAGAATAAACTGGGTAAGAAACTCGGTAGGTAAATCAACCATCCTAATACAATCAAGATGCAGTAGTTAATCCGATAAATACCAAGATTATAAAAACATGCATAGTATATAATTGAAATCAAGTCAAACAATATAAATCCAATGTAATTATATATATACACAATGGTAGTGCATTTTTACTAGTCTAGTCAAGGAACACGATCGAAATAAACTCCAGTCTGGTCCACGGGGTAACGATGCTGAACCAACACCATTGTCTGGAGGTACTCAACGGACCCTAAGTGCGCAAATCACCCGGAGGTACTCGACGGACCCAAATGCGTAAATCGATGTCTGCAGACTAACTAAGGGCCCCTACTAAGTCCAGAGGTTAAGCCGCAACTCATCTCGCGTCTAACCCCCATCGGGCAAGCATGTGAACCTCAAACTACACTAGATACTGAGACACCACCTACATCCATAGTTTACCGAGAAAGGATTATTATTTCCCACTCATTAGGCAAGTTTGTCTCCCTAACGTCCCATACCGCTAGAAAGGCGACGCATCCCTAGTGATGTCTCGGATGACGTGTCGCTTCTGGGTTATGACACTCCATCCTACAGAAAATCTCTAATCTTTCACAGGCTTACCTCAATGATACAATATAGTAATATTATATAGTTCTTTGTCTTTTAATTTAAAGTTTGTAAACCATTTTGGAAATTCATTTGAAATCATTTGAGTTAGCCAAAATCATTTGAAAATCATTTTGGAAAATCATCACACAACCATCGTGTGGGTGGACCTAGCTACCCAAAATCATCATCAATTCCAAATCCTACCTGAGTTAAATAATAATCAATTGGGGTTGTCACCCTAGCTGGTCGTCACTAGACACCATCCATATCCAAAGCATTGCCCACAAATAAGGGGGTTCTAGTCAACCACACCACATACGAGAACCTCGTGTCTTCGTGAACTCTTACTGGTGAAGACAGGCTTAACACCACATTAAGATATTCACGGTGCTAAAAAGAACAAACACAAAAATTGAAACAAAAGAAAGCAAAGTATTCTCAAAAAATCTAAAAGTGCATTTTTTTAAATAAAAATAAAATTGTTTGTACATGTCCAGCTCTATCAATCTGGACGGACATACACAATCTGCTTGGTTAAATTTTTTTAATAGAAAAGCATTTATTCAGTTGTTGACTGAAGTACTTAAATGTGACTTTATTTTTTTTAAAACAAGTCAAATGCATTTGACTTGGTTATGGTAGCCCTTAACAACATCCCTTAATATTACTAAGTAGCCCTTAACATAGGTGGCCCTTATCGGTTACCTATGTGGTAGATATTATGAGATGAAACCTTAGTTGCTACATATAGTCACCAAATTGATCCTTAAAATTTAAAGAAAACTAGAGTGCCACATCATCAAAACTAAATAAAAGAAAGTTTGTAATTTTATAAAATATTTAAAATTGATAATATAAATTTTACAAAAAAAATTAATATTTAATCAATTCACTAAATATTTTTAAGAAAATATTTCTAAAAACTAATAAAATAAAAAATGTTATAGTAAAGTGGTTGTCCACATCATAGTTAGCAATTCGGTATTCGACAAAAAGTCGCAAAGACTAATATTCGCGAATAATTCATTTTTTAGGTGGCAACACTTCGGTCAATAATATGGCGTACGGTAATAAACCATAACCAAGTCAAATGCATTTGACTTCGAAGTCTTAATTCGTGTATAATTTGTTTTGAACAATGAATAATTCGATAAAAAAATTCACCCATTTTATACACAATAACAATGATTTATTATAAATTAAGTAGGCATGGTAACAAGTTTAAGCATAAATAATTAACATACCTTTGAATAGGGATGTGTGCTGGATGAAAGAGTTTAGTGGTTGCTATTTGCTATTTATAGTACAAATGAATCAAAGTACAAATGACAGCATAAGATTCAACCATTCTTATCATCTGTAGACACCAATTTTTGTCCTCAAACTCTAAAGATCGAAAATTCGGTGTGAAATGCGAGATCAGGCCTCAACCACCTCTAATTCAACTCAATCAATCATTGAACCAAGTCAATTTAGTCATCCCCCAACTCAATTTTGCCTAATTTGGCCCAAACCTAGCCTAATTAAACGAATCAGGTGAAAACCCCTAAAATTCAGACTCGGATTGACTTTAATTGGACCACATCAGGGTTCATTGACCCTTGACTCAACTCAATTGAGTTCCCCATTAACTCAATTTAACTTCATTAAGTTCAATTTAGCTCAAAATTGAGCATAATTGAAAGATTGGGTGAAAATCCCTAAAATTGTTCCCAATTTGGCCTTAATTTGACCACTTTAGGGTTCTCCAGGCTTAAAACATAATTAATCCTTAATTGATATTCAAGATCAAGAAATTTTAAAAATGTGAGAGAAATTGACTTAATTTGAGTTTAGAATTGAAATCGAAACCAAAATCAGAGTTGGAAATGGCCTAGAACCAATTTTAAGTGTAGACGAACCGTTGGAATATTCTTAGGAATATTTCAACGGCTCATGGTCAGTTGAACCATTAGATTTGAACAAATCTAACGGTGGATATTAAATACGCCCCTAAAACCCTAATTTCTCCCCTTTTTCTACCCAATTTTTTTAGATCTCTCTTATCCACTCTCACCCCTTAACCCTAATTTTGTTTACACCCCACCAACCCCACTTTTTTTCCTATAAATAAAGGAGATCTCTAGCATTTGGGAAGGCATTCAAGAGATATCTTAGGAGCATTCAATAGATCTCAAGTAAAAGGGCATTCAATAGCTTGAGATTGCATTAGTTAGGGAGAGCATTAAATAGTTTTCATGTGAGAAGCATTTATTAGGTTAGATTAAATGCATTCAATAGCTAGTTTTGAGTTTGAACTTGAATGAGATTCATGTAAAAAAGGAGAGAAGTAGATCTAATGTAAGAATATTGGTGAGTTTTTGTCCATTTTAAGGCTTGATCAAAGGGGTTTTCTTCACTCTCTCATTGGTAGATCTTAAGCAAAATAGGTAGGTGATCATCACCCCCTTTTTACTTGTTTTAGAGATTCCTTTTTAAGTGTTATATGATATAGTTTAAACAGAAAGTGAATAAATATTGTCATTTCATGAATCTTACTTCATGGGTTTATTTTGATGTACTAGGTAGTTACTCTTCCTAGAATAAATAAAACATTGCTAATGATCTTTATAATTATTTTTTAACATATATGAATCTTTGAGTATTATTTTTAGATAAGTGCTAGTTTAGGTAATGTTCATATGTCATGAAATAAAAAGTAGTTTGTTTAGCCTCTTAAATAATATTTCATCATGAAATAATGCATTATTTCAAATGAAATTCATGTTTAGTACAAAAAATGACATATTTAGTAAGAATACCAATCATTTAACCATGTTATCTAGCATTTGGGTGTATGTGATTGATTTTCAAGTCACTACACCATAAAAAGAGGCCAAAAAGGTGCTGGAATCTTTTCATAAAATCATGAAATGAAAAATGTAAAAATTTAGAGTTGTAGATCTTGAAAAAATACACAAAATGGGCTCAAGAATGACTCAAAAAGATTGTGAAATGAAGAAGTTATGATAGTTTGAACATACACCTTAAATGTGTTCGATGAAATGCCTAATTGAGTGTTTGATGTGTAGAAATGATTATTTTGCAGATTTCACATTAATACTTTGTTTTGTTAGTTTAAAGTATATCAACTTTAATTTTAGGTAAAACCCTAGGGTTTACATTAGATACTTGTCACTTTTGATGGTGTGCCTAAGAAATCAACTAATAATGAGAATAAAACTTCAAATAAGCTTTATGGGCTTGGTATGCCCATCTTCAAGCAAGCCCACTCTACATTTTTGTTGAGTGTTGGGCTTATTTCATGAGTTTTAAACTTACATCTTGGAATTAGGCTTCATAAACCCATTTTCTTGTGTGGGTCTAGCAAGAACATATATTGGCTTAGACCCACCTTTCGCCTTTGGGCTTGAATATGCCGAAAACCATAATTCAAAACGTAACCAATCAAATAAAATTGAACTAGGTTTTTCTCTCTTAGATTTGTTAATCTAAGTTAAGCTCCTTAGTTTAAGAAATGCATTAGAAATTAGGGTTGTGTGTTAATTTAGAGATTAGGCTAGGAATTTACCTAAACTCGTCGAAATGTGACTACCATGGACTGACACTCCTAAGTGTGGCATGCGTGCCTACACCACGTTGATGGTCTTGCACACTCGATTAGTTGGGTTAATTCTTAGACTAATCCTACCTTTGCAATAATCAAGATTTTCAAAACAAAGAAAAAAAAATAAGATTTTGTACTAATCATCAATGTGCATTAGATTTTAGATCATGCTTAACGCTAGGGATTAGAAATCCTAGTTAAGACTCTAGATCTTCCCTAAAGCACGTCACTTAGTCGAAGCATTAGCCTATTAAAATTTGGAGAAGTATAAAAGAAGTGTAAGTTAAAATAGTGAATAATTTTTTTTTTTCCGAAAGATAAATTTAAAACATTTACTGAATGGTCAATTCTAATAAACTTTGATTACTATTTGGTCAAGTTAAATTCAAATAAAAATAAAAACTATTTAGAAGTAATTTTCGTTGTCAACTGCACCTACTTCAGTAAAATGGTCATAACTCCTTAACCATAAATCAGAATTATACAAGGAAACTCATTCTGAAAAATAAATTTAAAGTTCTACAACTTTTCTAAAAATGGTCGGAGGCCAATTCGTATTATAATGTACTCAAAACTAGGTCTGAAGTTTACTAACAGACATGTATACATTTTCAAAAAAATAATTTTAGATTTTAAATAATACACAAAAATAAGTAACTTAAAATTGAAATTACTCTCTAACTAGCCATCCGAAATACATGTATAATACCATTTTTAAAAGAAAAATCTTTATTTGTTGCAGAAATAGGCCTTGATCAATTTTGAGCGGAACATACCCAAAAACGTACATTTCTAAATCCAACAGTAACAAATACGAAGTTTATACAATATTGTATAAAACATAATTTCTTCAGTTTATTGACATGAAAATTAAATGCAAATTAATACAACATTTGCTTAATTCTAATTCCAACAAAAAAATATATGATAATAATAATACATATCATAATTCTCACAAACAACCCATAATCCCAAGTGATATAGTAGTAATTATTCTTCAAATATAGTATAATACATACTAACTCAAGAGATCCAAGCTATCTCTTTGAACCGCATCTCCTAAAATCTTTAGTCCTCAACTTGATCTATAGAGGGAAAATATTGGGTAGTAAAACTAAGTAGGTGCAAACTATCCAAAAATACTAGATTCGAAACATGTCAAAATCACCATATTAATGCATCAGAAGATTTTTTTTTAATCTTTTAATAATTAAGCATTATTTTAGGTCCATTACATCGGTTTCCACCGTCTCCTCAAGTCAGAAATAATGGTACATGCAGGTGTTGTGGGGGTCTCCCATTACCGATACCATCTAGATTTGTTTTTAATCCAGATAACAAGTTATTAATAAACTCCAATTAATTCATTTTCTTGAATAAAACATCAACCCTTGTATTAAATAAATAAATGTAACCATGGAAGATAAATATATTGTATATGCATTTTATAACAAAAATATAAAATAAGATTTTTTTTATAATAGGGATCCCACCTACCTGATTTATTATTTTCGGATGTGATGATGTAAATCTTTGAATTTTTTAATAACCTTGATGATGGTATGGTGTAAATGATCTAGTGATAGATCTAGAGAATATGGAAGAGACTATGTTATGAAGAGGGAAGGAAAAGAAGTATGGTGGGAAGAGAAATGAGAGGTGTTAAAGAGATGTAAGATAATAAGAGAATGAAAGAAAATGGGTGTTTGAGGGAAGAAGGGGGGCCTTTATATAGTTTTTTTCCTGGTACTGCAGAGATTAGATTTACTATGCAAATAATGACAACTGTACAAATATACTGTACAAATTGCGGCTATTGTACAAATTGTGGCTACTGTAGCGGCGGTTGTACTATAGCGGCGACTTTTACTATAGCCATGCGCATTTTTTTTGTTTTTATTTTTTATTATTATTTTTATTTTTATTTTTTTAATATATATATTAAAATCTGTATACTGATTACATATACATCACTATTTATTTATACGATACTATTCACATATACAACACTGTTCATATATACGGTAATGTTCATGAAACACTATTCATCAAATTTTGTTACTATATTATAATTTATGAACTACTGTTTGTAGTACCATACAAGCATCCTTTCATGTAAGCATTGTATGCAATTATTATTCATCAATATATTTTATTTAATACCATGTAACCTACCATGAATGTATAGTTTGTGTGAGAAGATTTTATTTTTCGAGTCAATTTGAACATACCCAATTAAACATACTTAAAACTTAGGTGCCAACTTGATTATTCGAGTCAAATGTAGGACGTTCATTATAAATTTTTTTAGGGTGTTACAGTTTGAGTCCAAAATATCAAACTGCTTTGAGTTTGGTTACACCGAAGAGAATTGAGAAATTCATCGAAACTGCTACAAATGTAGAAGACTCAATAAAGAATGGGTATGCCAACAATGACTGCAGCCGTAGCTGACTCTAAAGGAAAGAGGAATGGGAAAGAACACGTCAACCATGTCTCCTCTCACAACTCTCACAAGAAGCAACATGTCACAGCACAAGTCTCCCAAGAACAAAGGCCATTTCAGATCGCTGCACCAGGTAACCAGCAGGCACAAGGGAATCAACAAGCTCAGGAGAACCATCTTGCTCAAGCCACTCGACAAAATTAAGGGGCTCCCAGACTGGGAGAACGCAGGGAATTTTTAAAATTACCCCACCCCATGAGTGCACTTTTGCCCGGATTACTTGATGCAGGTTTGGTGACATAAGGCCAAAGTCAGTGTCAACTACACCACCTTACTGGCATAATTCAAATGAGCACTGTCAATTCCACCAATCACCTGGTCATCTGACAGATAACTGTCTGGACCTTCATCATAAAATTCAAGATTTGCTGGAACAGGGAGTAATCACCATGGCTGGAGTCCAAATACCAGTGAAACTAAATATCCACACAAATCCCCTACAAGTCCATCACTCAGAAGGGCATCATATAGTAAACTACATTGAGACCGAGGAATCATAGAATCCAATTAGCCGAGTTAGAAAGGAAAAATCCATAGAGGTTGCAACGATCCAAGCTACATTTCGGGAGAAGGTCAACAATGACTCAGCTGAAACATCTCTCCGAGATACAATCACTTTTCAAGACTTAAGATCTAGAGGCAAGAAATAGTTGAAGAAGCAGTGACAAATTGAAACTAAAGAGATGGCTCAAAGCATAGAAAAAGGGCAAACCAGTAAAGTCATGAGGGCAGAGGCAGAGAAGAAAGACCCCTTATTCACGATAGTGAAACCCCCGCCAAGGAGGTTACCTATAGTAATGGAGGATCTACTCAAACCTCTCATTGACTTATAGGAATGCATCAATCTCAAATCGCTGGAACACTTGTGGCAAGACCCCTTAAAGGTTTATGAAGACTGTCAAGAAGTACAACACCAGACACGAGTAGGTAAAGCGTTCAAACTAACACATTTGAGGTCAGACAGCCCAGCAGCTGTAGTCAAAGCTCCTCTATTTCAAGTCCAACAACAAAGACCAAGGAAACAGAAAAAAGAAGATGAATTGGTCGTTGAGCAAATGAAGCAAACAAAAGCGAATGTCTCGGTGTGGGGACTACTCGAGGCATCAACCAAGCACTGAAATGCGGTACTTGAAGCGTTGAACTCAATGCAAGTTTCTACGACAATAACACCTGATGAATTGGTAGCAATGGTGGCCCATGTCCGCATCATTCAGACCATATCATTTTCTGATGAAGACCTCCCAAAAGAAGGGGCAAGACACACTCGAGCCTTGAACATCACCGTAGGCTAGAATCACTTGGTGGTACTGCTAGTCCTCATTGACAATGGTTCGGGAGTAAATAGTTGTACCTTGCAAATGGCAAAGCTTATGGGTTTAACTGGTTCAGATATGGCCTTTAATGACGGGATGGTAAGGACGGTAAAAGGATTTGATAACGGTCGAAAATCTGTCATGGGAGAATTCACCACCTCGATACTAACAGGATGGGTACATACAGAAGTGCACCAGAAAGTCAAGTTTCCGTTCAAGGATCGGATGGTGGTCATCTTCGGGGACAGTGATGAGACTAAAGAGATCGCGAATCAAAATGGAAAGAATATTATCCCATCAATCGAGGTTAAAAAGTAGTTATGCAACTTTGCTGAAGAGGAGGTCAACTTACTTATAATGAGACCACTAATGCAAGAGAAGCTTCCGAGCAGGTTTGATCATGGAAACAGAAGAGTAGCGTATCTCATGAGGACTCAAAGATTTTTTCCAGGGATGGGGTTAGGAAAGAATCTGCATGGAAGGACTGCACCTCTAAGTATCAAGAAGAAGGCGCAGGTAGGAACCTTCGGATTGGGGTACCAACTGACAGAAGCGGAGATTACAAGGTCTAACATCGAGAAGAGCAAGAGAGCACAAATCGAAAACAAAGGTGATCGATATGTTGCACCTAATATCGACTGGACAAAGCAACCAATATCATGAGTGGTTCATCCGCAAGGGTTAAGATAACATTGCCTCAAAAAGATTTCAGAAGGCTACGTTCATCCCAAAAGATAAACCAGCCCTAGAACACCAAGATGTGCCGGTGGATGAGACCCTGCTCGAAGGAGTAAGCAACCTGTTCGAGAGTACTGATCTTGCAGAGATTCTAGAGCAAGAGACTGATGTAGAAGCTAAAGTAGAGAGGCAACTAGTGGGAGACGACCACATTTTCATGATCCATGGAGAGCCAATGATTGATCCTCACCTGCTTGTTCGTTCTTTGTCTGGTAGTGCCAATCTCTCTACAACTAAGTCAGCAAAGAAATATCAGAAGGAGAGGTTCGTCGGGGCAACCAAGGTTAAGAAGCGCATGACTGCCATAGCCTACCATCTAGCACTTGCGCCTAACAAAAAAAACATGGGACAAGTATATGAAGATGCAAAGGTAAAGCAGCAAAGCCTCACAGGTACGCAACAAGTTTGTATGATTCATGAAGAATCCTCCTTTAAATCTTATCTTCTTGTACGTTCAATTCATGATATTTCTGTGAGAGCTAACTATGATGCAGGATCAGGAGCTAGAGAAGCATCTTCCAGCAAAAAAAAAATGACCTAGAAGATCTGGAAGATGGGGCGCTCTCGTCTGAGGAGCAAGATTCATGGGCCCCGACAGACTGTGTGTTTTCTTTGAAAGTACCCTTATTTTCAAAAAATCAAAAAAATTCAGAAATCTTGGAAAATCACAAAAAATTTAAAAAATCAAAAAGCCCAAATTTTTTTGTAAATATGAATAAAAACATTTTTGAGGAAATGGTTTTTGGATCGACCTTGAGAATGACGGTGTTGAAGAATCCGAAGATGACAAGGAAGATTTTGCTCCAGAAGAAATTCCGAGTGAGATCCTCCAATTGCTGGATAAGCATGAGGATAAGCCCGGGCCTATCGAGAAAGATGTTGAATTGGTAAACCTTGGCTCAGAAAACCAATCTCAGATGGTCAAGATTGGCACCGCCTTATCCCTAGATGAAAGAAGAGCGATGATTGAGTTGTTGAGAGAGTATAAGGAGAATTTTGCATGGTCTTATGAGGACATGCCAGGGCTAGATACCGGCATGGTAGTGCACCGATTGCCTAATTACCCAGATGGAAAACCAATTAAGCAAAAACTCAGAAGACTAAGGCCAGAATGGACCATCAAAATCAAAAAGGAAATTGTGAAGCAGTTGGACGCGAAATTTTTTGTCCAAGTTGACTATACAGATTGGTTAGCTAACATCGTCCCGATGCCCAAGAAAGACGGGAAAATTCGGATGTGCATCGATTATAGGAAACTCAACAAAGCGAACCCTAAAGATGATTTTTCGCTGCCACACATTGACATATTGGTTGATAATGCTGCCGGCTATGGCTTATTATCCTTTATGGATGGGTTTTCAGGATATAACCAGATTAAAATGGTAGAAGAGGATATGGCAAAGAACTCCTTCATCACACCATGAGGAGTCTATTGCCACCATGTAATGCCTTTTGGACTTAAAAATGTAGAGGCAACCTACGAGAAGGCTATGACTACCATCTTCCATGATATGATGCACAAAGAGATCGAGGTGTATATTGATGATTTGATTGCAAAATCAGAAAGAAGCGAAGATCACATCCGAGATTTAACCAAGCTCTTTAAGCGCCTTCAGAAGTTCAAACTATGGCTTAATCCAAATAAATGTGTATTTGGTGTGAAATCTGGGAAGCTACTAGGGTTCATTGTCAATCATAAAGGCCTCGAAGTGGATCCATCGAAAGTGAAAGCAATCACAAAAATACCTCCACCAAAAAATGAAAAGGAGCTCTGTGGTTTTTTGGGGAGGATTCAGTACATCAGTAGGTTCATCGCCCAGCTTACGCCGACTTGTAAGCCTATCTTCAAATTATTGATGAAGGATACTTCGAAGATATGGAATGGGGAGTGTCAAGAAGCATTCGACAAAATCAAGAAGTACTTGACGAGCCCGCCAATATTGGTCCCTCCAACCTCAGGAAAATCTTTAATCCTTTACATCACAGTGACAGACACATTAATGGGCGCAGTGCTGGGAGAACACCATGAGGAAGTGATAAGGAAAGAGCTATATACTACATCATCAAGACGTTGTCAAGATACGAAAAGAACTATTCAGCACTAGAAAAGACATGCTTTATGCTAGTATGGGCTACACAAAGGTTGAGACATTACTTGTTGTCTTATTCTGTGCTACTGCTTTCAAGGATGGACCCTATCAAATACTTGTTCGAGAAGTCGGTACTTTCAGGAAGGACTGCAAGGTGGTAGCTTCTATTGTCTGAATTCGACACCACTTATGTCACCCAAAAGTCCATTAAAGGAAAGGCAATAACTGACCATCTCACAGCCCATCCATTACTAGAAGAAGGACAAGTAAATGTCGAGTTCTCAAACGAACACATCCTGACTACAGAGCCTGAAGATCAAGAAGATGAGCTATGACAGATGTTTTTCGACGGAGCCAATAACTAGCTTGGTAAAGGAGTAGGGGCAATTTTAATATCGCCGGATGGAATTATAACCCAAATTGCCATAAAGTTAAATTTTGAGTGCACCAATAACGGGGCAGAGTATGAGGCTTGCATAGCTAGATTAAGAGCAGCTTGGGCCATCTCTATCCAGAGGTTAATGGTCTACGGAGACTCTCTCTTAATTATAAAGCAGATCCAAGGAGAGTGGAAGTTAAAACACGACGAATTAACTCACTACTATGCATGCCTCACAGAATTGACTAAGGAATTTGACCAAGTCGAATTTCACCATGTATATCGAAACAAGAACCAGTGTGCGAATGCTCTTGTGGTATTAGCATCTTGGATAAATGCGCCAGAAGGGGGGACAATTTGACCAATCGAAGTAATTATAAAAGATCAGGCTGCCTACTGGTATCAGGTGCAAGCAATAAACGAAGAAGATGGATTCGAATTTTGGCATTATGCTATAAAGAAGTACTTCGAGTGCCAGGAGTACCCCAAAGGTGGAACCAGAAGGGACCGAAGATCCATCAGAGAGTGGGCTTCCCATTTTGTGCTATGTGGAGAAATCCTCTTTAAGAAATCTCTAGATGGCACATTGCTAAGGTGTGTAAACCAAGAGGAATCCAAGAAGATCCTGGAACAAGTCCATGTAGGGGTATATGGCTCTCACATGAATGGACGAATGCTAGCAAAGAAGATCCTCAGGTACGGATATTTTTGGGCTAGTCTGGTAAAAGACTACCACCGATTCGTGCTAAAATGCCATGAATGTCAGGTGCATGCAAATCTTATGCATACTCCCCCATTACAATTGAACATTATGTCATCGCCCTAGCCTTTCTCAACATGGGGAATTGATGTAGTCAGAAAGGTGAAACCATCATCATCTAGTGGTCACATCTTCATTATTGTGGCAATCAACTACTTTACAAAATGGGTAGAAACTTTTTCATGCAAAAGCATCAAGGGAGGTCCCACCGCAAAGTTCATTCAAAATCACATCATTTGTCGATATGGGGTGCCTTATGAGATCATCACTGATAACGGGACTAACTTCGTCGGATCAAAAGTTCGTCAGTTGCTCGACCATTACAAAATTAAGCACCATAATTCATCACCTCATAGGCTATAAACAAATGGAGCAGTAGAGGCTGCCAACAAGACGTTAATAAAAATCTTGAAAAAGATGACTGTGACATACAAATATTTGAGCGAGAAGTTGCCATGCGCGTTATGGGCATATCGAACTTCGATACGCACACCAACTGGAGCAACTCTGTTTTCACTTGTATATGGCATGGAGGCCGTACTCCCAGTCGAGTTAGAAATCCCAACTTTTTGGGTACTTAAAGAAGGCAACGAGGACGAAGCCGAATAGATTCAATCCAGGGTAGATGCGTTGAACTTTATTGATGAAAATAAAGTAAAAGCAGCCTGCCACTCACAAGCCTACCAGCAGAGGATAACTCGTGCCTTCAACAAGAAAGTTCGTCCAAGAGATCTTAAAGAAGGGAATTTAGTGCTTAAAGAAATTAGGATGGTCCTACAGACTGATCCCAGGGGGAAGTTCAGGCCAAATTGGGAAGGCCCATTTATCATAAAGAAGATCCTCCCCGGTAAGGCTATTCAATTGACCGATTTTGATGGAATCGAACACCAAACGCTCACAAATAGAGATCAACTCAAGAGATACTATGGTTAAGAAAACTGCTTAACTCCTAAACTAGGGGCAAGTGAAGCCGACAATGGCTCAAAACTAGGGGCAATTCTTGGCCAAATATATAATCACAAAAAGGACCCAATAGAAAACTCATATCAACTAGAAGATAATTTGGGCCTGAAACCTTCCTTTGTACATAGAAATTTTTGTTTGATTCTCAAAAAAAAAACCCACCCTATAACAAGGACAAAGTCCAAAATCCAAAAAAATCCAAAATCCAAAAAAATCGGATATCCAAAATCTCAAAAAATCCAAAAAAAAATAGAAAACACAAGAATCCAAGCAAAAATTGTTAAAACCCCAAGTATATAAATAAGGGGTTAATGAATAGACTTTCAAATTTTGTGCCTTTTATCCTTTCTTTCTAGCTTAACCTAAGCCACGCTACAACCTAAAAGCCCCTTAGGAGTCCTGTGAGCAACATGAGTCCTTGGTAGAGGGGAAGCGTTGTGGTCTCTAAAAATGAAGAAGATAAAAAATTCAAAAATAGAAAAACGTAGTGAGAAAAATCAAGACTTGAGAAAATTTGATCGTTGTTTGTAGGTTTCATGGTGTCAAGAAGAAGACAAGAGTATAAAATTGGTGCAAGCTATAATATAAGCTTTTTTAACCGTCCCGACACAGAAGAATCATGCCTTCAAAGACAACAAGGTCAAACCTACTTCCCAGTCTTGGCATAAGTCGGTAAAATTTTTGCCAAATGGGCAGAGTCTGATGAGGAAAGGAAGCACAAGAGGACTTATCCGAGAAACACAACGACCTATCCACTCGAATCTAGCATTCCGAATCAATTATCATCGGCTACATGTAGGTTGGGTATGATAACCAATTTCTTAATAAAAAGAAAAAGAAAATGGTTTCCTAATTTGTTTTCCCAAATGAATTTCAAAACCGCCAAAAAATGTTTTATTTTTGAAAACCTTATTTTTTGGGGAGCTGATGAGGACAAAACCATATGATGCTATAACTATGTTTTGCATGGCCTTAGTTACGTAGCTAAGGTAAATTTCGTAAGAAACAAGTGTATTTCATTCAAGTAAGTTTAATAATGTGAGAGCCATTTACATAATAGCATTTTCCAAAGTAAAAAGGGGACTTGAGAATCACTCCTCAGGGCGACTCCTCGTGCGTTGACGAGTTCTCTTACTCGATTCAACTTTAGAGCATAAAACAGTTAGGAACCCACCATCATCTTCCACGCTATCACCGGCCGGCTCACCCTTGAGGCGATTGTTTTCTTCCTGGAGCCCTGCTTTTGCCTGCCTATATATGCAGAGGTTAGCCAAGTGGTTAACACATTCTCTAACCAAATTTGATACAAGTATCTCCAGGCCACCCATTCGCTGAAGGAACTCTTAGCAATAAAGGTGGGCCACTTGAATCAGACAATTGCCAATTCGTGAAAAGATGTGTAGAAACATCATAGGTAGAAGAAGTCAAAACTTATAAAAGGGAATTCACTTCCAAGGAATAAAAAACAATCAAAATCCGATTGAGGTATCGCAAGAAGGTAGGGTTCGGTACTTCCAGGAAGATCAACTGAGAGTTGCCAACCCACTTGTTGGCCAAGGTCAATGGGGGTGCTTTTATAATTTGAGGTACCAACCTCTGTCATCGGCACAGGAGAACATGAAGTTCGCTCCTCAGATGAACTACTTAAAGCTTCGTTAAAACCTTCAAAGCAGAGAGCCTGAGCAAAATGTTAAAAAATAGCCATAAGGAAAGTCTTAAAGAACCTTTCAAGATGAGATAGAGTTTTTCTAGCAAAGTCTATCAGCTTGTCAAAAGGTTGTAAAGTGAATCTGACATGGAAAAGGTCCTCCAGATCACCAAGCTGACAAAAGATTGTGCAAAAGCTCCAGAGTACAAGTCCAAATGGGGGATAAAGGCGACGATATCGAAGTCTGGTCATTCTCCAATAAGCTAAGTTGAAGTGTAAAGTGACATTCGGCTATCAAGAGTCAAGATCAATTAATCAAAGTCAGAATCATCATAAAGAAGCCAAAGTTGTCAAAATCAAGAAAGTCAAAGTCGAATATCAATACAAGAGCAAGTTGTCCATAGCTTTTAAGTAAAGACTGAAGAGTTGAATGATTGAGTGGTGTAAATGGTCTCTAATGCAGAGGTGAAGAAAACCGGATGATCTAATCTTAAAAACCACCAAAAATCAAATTTGCTTTCAAAATTAATCTTCTCACAATTGCATGCCCAGTTGTGCACCTATTAGTAGACACCCGAGGAAGTGTCTAGTTATGACTTGGGGTCTCGCGAGATCCACGTGGAACTAAGGACCAATGGAGTATTACTTAGTTGACCAAGGAAATCGGTTGCCTCTTCTGATTTGCCGACCACACCCACCTAATTCTAACGGACTGCATTAGGTAGAAGTGAGAGAAATACACGCTTTTTATGGAGGCACTTGGGAGCAAAAATTTGGTGTCACAGCTCCGCCATTCGGTTACAAGAACCTCTGGCGAAGAGGGGCAAATTGTAGACACCAATTTTTGCCCCTGAACTCTAAACAATAAAAATTTGGTGTGAATTGTGAGATCAAGCCTCAACCACCTCTAATTCAACCCAATCAATCATTGAACCAACTCAATTTAGTCATCCCCCAACTCAATTTTGCCTAAACTAGGCCTAATTGAACGAATAGGGTGAAAACCCCAAAGATTTGGGCCTGGATTGACTTTAATTGGACCACATCACGGTTCATTGACCCTTGAATTAACTCAATTGAGTCCCCTATTAACTCAATTTAACTTTATTGAGTTTAATTTAGCTCAAAATTGAGCATAATTGAAAGAGTGGGTGAAAATCCCCAAAATTATTCCCAATTTAGCCTTAATTTGACCACTTTAGGGTTCCCGGGGCTTAGTTAGAACTTAATTAATCCTTAATTAACGTTCAAGATCAAGAAATTTCAAAAATATGAGAGAAATTGGACTTAATTCAAGTTTAGAATTGAAATCAGAACCAAAATCAGAGTTGGAAATGGCTTAGAACCAATTTTAAGTGTAGGAGAACCGTTGGAATATTCCTAAGAATATTCCAACGGCTCATGGTCAGCTGTTTTGGCAGAACCGTTAGATCTGATCTAACGGTGGACATTAAAAACGCCCCTAAAACCCTAATTTCTCCCCTTTTTCCACCCAATTTTTTTAGATCTCTCTCATCCACTCTCACCCCTTAACCCTAATTTTGTTTACACCCCCACCAACCCTTCTTTTTTTCCTATAAATAGAGGAGATCTCTAGCATTTAGAAAGGTATTCAAGAGATCTCTTAGGAGCATTCGATAGATCTCAAGTAAGAGGGCATTCAATAGCTTTAGATTGCATTAATTAGGGAGATCATTGAATAGTTTTTATGTGAGAAGCATTCATTAGGTTAGATTATATGCATTCAATAGCTAGCTTTGAGTTTGAACTTGAATAAGATTTAAGTAAAAAAGGAGAGAAGTAGATCTAGTGTAAGAATGTTGGTGAATGTTTGTCCATTTTGAGTGAAAATCTATTTTCATTGAAGTGGTAGAGATTAGCTGATAACAAATCTATTTTAATTAGATCTTGACCCTACACTTCATCTTTACCCTTAATCTATCATCATCTACACCACACACCTCATCTAATCCCACTAATCTTAATCTAACATCATCAAATCTCACTCATGATAGGATGACGTCAAATTAATTGAGTTTTCTTCCCATTTTGAGTTTGGTTTAGAGAGAAAGTGAGAGTTAGTAGTAAATCACTTTACTTTTCAAAAGAAAACTCTTTTTTATTTATCATCAACAAAAATCATGGCTTGATAAAGGCTTGATCAAAGGGATTTTTTTACTCTCTCATTGGTAGATCTTAAGCAAAATAGGTAGGTGATAATCACCTCTTTTTACTTGTTGTAGAGATTCCTTTTTAAGTGTTGTATGATGTAGTTTAAAAAAAAAGTGAATAAATGTTGTCATTTCATAAATCTTACTTCATGGGTTTATTTTGATGAATTAGATAGTTACTCTTCCTAGAATAAATACAACATTGCTAATGATCTTTATCATTATTTTTAACATATATGAATCTTTGAGTATTATTTTTAGATAAGTGCTAGTTTAGGTAATGTTCATATGTCATGAAATAAAAAGTAGTTTGTTTAGCCTCTTAAATAATATGTCATCATGAAATAATGCCTTCTTTCACATGAAATTCATGTTTAGTGCCAAAAATGACATGTTTAGTAAGAATACCAATCATTTAACCATGTTATCTAGCATTTGGGTGTATGGGGTTGATTTTCAAGTCACTACACCATAAAAAGAGGCCAAAAATGTGCTAGAATCTTTTTATACAAGCATGAAATGAAAAATGTAAAAATATAAACTTGTAGATCTTGAAAAAATACACAAAATGGGCTCAAGAATTACTTAAAAAGGTTGTGAAATGAAGAAGTTATGATAGTTTGAACAAACACCTTAAATGTGTTCGATAAAATGCCTAAGTGAATGTTTGATGTGTAAAAATGATTATTTTACTAATTTCACATTAATACTTTGATTTGTTGGTTTAAGTTGAAGTATATCAACCTTAGTTTTAGGTAAAACCCTAGGGTTTACATTAGAGACTTGTCACTTTTGATTGTGTGCCTTAGAAATTAACTAATAATGAGAATAAAACTTCAAATAAGCTTTATGGGCTTGGTAAGCCCATCTTCAAGCAAGCCCACTCTACATTTTTGTTGAGTGTTGGGCTTATTTCATGAGTTTTAAACTCACATCTTGGAATCGGGCTTCATAAACCTATTTTCTTGTGTGGGCTAGCAAGAACACATATTGGCTTAGACCCACCTTTCCCTTTGGGCTTGGATATGCCTAAAACCATAATTCAAAACCCTAACCAATCAAATAAAATTAAACTAGATTTCTCTCTCAAAAATTAGTTAATCTAAGTTAGGCTCCTTAGTTTAAGAAATGCATTAGAAATTAGAGTTGTGTGTTAATTTCGGGATTAGGATAGGAATTTACCTAAACTCGTCGAAATGTGACCACAATGGATTGGCACTCCTAAGTGTAGCATGCGTGCCTATGCCAGGTCGATGGTCTTGCACACTCGATTAGTTGGGTTAATTCTTAGACTAACCCTACCTTTGCAATAATCAAGATTTTCAAAACAAAGAAGAAAAACAAAATTTTCTACTAATCATCATTGTGCATTAGATTTTGGATCATGCTTAACGCTAGGGACTAGAAATCCTCGTTAGGACTCTAGATCTTCCCTAAAGCATATCCCATAATCATCATTGTGCATTAGATTTTGGATCATGCTTAATGCTAGGGATTAGAAATTCTAGTTAGGACTCTAGATCTTCCCTAAAACATATCATTTAACCAGCATTTGCATTAGAATTTAGATCATGCTTAACGCTAGGGATTAGAAATCCTAATTATGACTCTAGATCTTCCCTAAAGCATATCATTTAGTCGAAGCATTTGCATTAGAATTTGGATCATGCTTAACGCTAGGGATTAGGAATCCTAGTTAGTATTCTAGATCTTCCCTAAAGCATTAGAATTTAGATTATGCTTAACACTAGGGATTGGAAATTCTAGTTAGGACTCTAGATCTTCCCTAAAGCATGTAACTTAGTCAAAGCATTTGCATTTGAAATTTGGATCGTGCTTAACGCTAGGGATTAAAAATTCTAGTTAGGACTTCTAGATCTTCCCTAAGGCATGCCATTCATTTTTTTCAAAAGAAAGAGCATCTCATTACCACGTGTATCCCAGTTTAGACGTGTTTTCGAAGAAATCCCAGTTGGGTTACGAGCATAACTAATTTGCGCATGTCATCGATTTTTAGAATAATAATACTCGTGTATTATGAGTGCGTACATGTGGCTTCCCAGTTTAGCCACATGTATTTTGAGCGCGTATATAGGCCCTAGTATTCCCATATACAACTCATGGTTACATGTATTTTACCTCATGTGTAATTGGTCCAGAGTCCATGTACACTTCTTTGTAGGACTAGTCCGCTTTGCTTCAAGATATACATAGTCGCGACCAGTCCCCCTTGTTTTCTTGTTGGCTGCTGATAGAAGTTTGCGACCAACGTTGCTTGTTTGTGAATAGACGAAAGTCTGTTTGCAATCCTGCGACGCGTAGATTTGAGCTTACGTGTCACAGTGCTTTTTGCTTTTTGCCCCAAAACCTCAATTGCATGAAACATAGAATAGAGGGGCTTGAACTAACGTTTCTAGTACACACTCTTTCTTAGTATAATGTAATAATTTTTAATCATGAAATTCCACTCAAATACCCCTAGTTGTGAAGTAGAGGCCGATCTCACGATCAGACAGCTGTCGGGTGCCTAACACCTTCCCAACCCGTACCAGAATTCTATTACAAAGAATCTCTCTACGCAGACCAAACTAGTCGAAAGATCATTAAGTTTTCTGCTAAAACAAAATGATTTTCCAAAATTGGGTTCTGATTCCCAGATTAATCAGGTGGCGACTCCATAAGAACATTAGACGATTTCACCCCCAATTAGGAATACGAGAAACCATTTCTCTTCCGTCGTTCGCGGTCGAAGGGGAAAGTTTTTTTCGCGGATCCTACATCATCATATAATACAAACCAGAAGAAAGATTCAAAAACTTCTCTAATATACATTTTTGGTATGAGATAATTGAGGTAATATACAAGTATTTCATATCATGCTCATTCACTGTATCAAGGTGGTACCCATTATGACTTATATCTTTAAAGCTCAATAGATCTCTCATAGATCTGGAAGAATATAAAGCGTCATTAATATGAAGTATTGTACCACCGGGTAACATAATACTAGCTCTGCCAGAGCCCTCAATTAAATTTTTCGTGCCAGTGATAGTTATTACGCTAACTTTGAATATATTCAAGCTCGTGAAAAATTTACTATCTCGGGGGATCATGTGCGTCATTGCACTGTCTGCTAGACAAGCATCCTCGCCATATAGGCTTTGTTTGGATATGTCTCTGCTTGGACCAATATCCTTGGATATGCCTCTGCATGGGTCCATATATTTTAACAAAAATGAAGCAAGAATAAGCATATATAAAACGCACATATTATATATGTATACATAGTAAAAGCACTAGTATAATAAAAGTAGTACAACAAAACACTAATTGGTATGAACATACTCATCACCAATTACAACAAAATTCTAATTGGTATGAACATACTCATCACCAATTAGTTTGCTCAAATCATCGCCTTCAAGATCGAGGAACATATCAGATAACTCCAGGTCGGTATCGTTGGTAGGGACACCATTATAGATATAATTTGTCTCAGCATCAGTTTTAGCTTTCTTACATTAGGCTTGATAAAGATCAACTAGATGCTCTGTCGTATAACAATTACAGGATAGGTGCCCTTTCATGCCACAATGATAGCAGGTTACATCCTGATTTTTAGGGGGTTTGTTATGCCAAATTTATCCCTTTACCCTGCTTCGTTTTTACATTATCCCTCTTTTGGGGATCAACATTATCCCTCTTTTGGGGATCAACATTATCCCTCTTTTGGGGATCAACATTATCCCTCTTTTGGGGATTCTATTTGGCATTATTCGTATTATTCTGCTGCTGATGGTACGAGGTATATTTATCATTCCCATTTCTAGAATTATACTATGGGTAGAATCTACCACGTCTACTCTTATAACTATGTCGTCCACATCCCTATCATGAAGTAGTCACAGCATAAGCTTCAGGTACAGACGTAGAATCAGTGGGACGAGATTCATAGTTCAATAATAACAATTTGTTATTTTTTCGGCAACAAAAATGTAGGAGATCAACTCCGAATATTTTTGAAACCTATGCTCTCTATATTGCTGCTGCAAAAGCACATTAAATGCGTGAAAAGTGCTGAAGGTTTTCTCCAACAGCTGCTTATCAGTTACAGTATCACCGCACAGTCTCAGCTGTGAGGTTATTCTGAATAAAGTCGAGTTATAATCTGTTACTTATTTAAAGTCTTGCAAACGTAGGTTTCTCCAATTATTCAGAGCAATAGAATGTGCGTTGTTGTACTGTCTGCAAGACATATATCCTCTATCTCGTCACTGGATATGTTTCTGATAGGATCCATATCCTTTTATGTTTAAATAAACTAAAAGATAAGTATAAGGTAAAGCGCATACATGTATATATAAAAAGAAGTACAAGTATATACAAGCAAGTACAACAAAAGCTTTATTTAGTGAAGACATGCCCATCACCAAATATTTGATCCAAGTCACGGCCTTCAAGATCGTGAAAGGCATCAGGTAATTCCAAGAGGGAATTGTCTAAAGGGTCACTGGTGTAACAAAAATTCATCTCAACATTAGCTTCTGGCCTTTTGAGAGAAGACTGGTAAAGATTGACTAGACGTCTCATTGTACGATAGGTACGCGACCAGTGCCCATGCATACCACAACGATAGCAGACTTATTCATAAGTTTTATAAGGTTTATTCAGCAAACATTTCTGCTTCATTTCAGAATCATCCTTCTTCTGGTAGTTCGATCCTATATCATCCTACTTCTGGTGGTTCGATTCTGTATCGTCCCACTTCTGGTGGTTAGATTTATTCTTATTCGTATTTTTCCACTTCTGGTGGTACAGAGCATATCTGAAATTACTATGACTACCCCTTTTGTCATAACGACCATGCATACCAAGTCCATTTCTACGTCCAGAAGATGACGTTACATGTGCTTCTAGCAATGATACAGAACCAGTAGGACGAGATGCATGGTTCCTCAATAACAGCTCATTATTTTGTTCCGCAACGAGAAGATAAGAGATTAGTTCAGAATATCTCTTAAAAAGACACTTTCAATACTGCTACTACATGAGCACATTCGAGGAATAAAATGTCGTAACATTTGCTTGTCTATGACGGTCACACCACACAATTTCACCTATGAGATGATTTTAAACAAGGTAGAATTATATTCCGTCACAGATTTAAAATCCAGCAGGCGCATGTTCAGCCAGCTGTATTAGGCATTGGGAGCGTGACCAACTTTACGTGATCAAACCTATCATTCAGATCATTCCAAAGGATCAAATGATCTTTAACTGTTAGATATTCAGATTTCAAAGTGGCACAAAGAATGATGACGGAGAAAAATTAAAGTAGATGCGCGACTTTGCGGGGTCGCGTGGTTACCTTCCTTTATTGTATCTCCGACGTCTTTGGATTGGAGATGAATCTCAATATTGAGTAACCATAAGAGATAATTATCTCCAGAAATATCTAGAGCTTCAAATTCAAGCGTTGTTAGATTCGACATAATCGAAATAACAAAGATGATGATTATACCTTTTTGATTTTGTGAGGTGTTCAAGAACTTTGGGTGGATCAAGAACTTCGGGTTGATCACGAATTCTCGAGGACTCGTTCTTGTTGTAGTAGATGGGTAGAGACTCGTGCTTATAAGGTGTTATAATTTCTACACTATTTGCAACATGCAAAAGTGTAAGTACAAATACGAGAGAAGATAGAGCGAGATTTTATTCACTTCGTAGTGATCTCAGTTCAACGTACATTAAGAATGATACTGAAGGGGGTATAAATAGGATGTTAAAAAGGATAAGTATCATATGCACTTGACACCTATTAGAAGATGTGTCAAGTGCATGTGAAGGTGGAGAGCCACCTACACACACGTATTATAACAAGAATATCTTTGTAATAGAGTTTTTACCATTTTCCACCCAAGGCCCGCCTCGGCGGGCCAATCTAGGCAGAAGACATTGTCAGGTGGGGAGTTTGGCTGGGGCGGCACATCTGTTAAAAGATAACACAGGTGTTCTAAGATGAGCTCAACGAGAACAGAAATCCCGTGTAGAACAAAAGGGTAAAAGCTCGTTTGATTTTGATTTCCAGTACGAATACAAACCGTGAAAGCGTGGCCTATCGATCCTTTAGACCTTCGGAATTTGAAGCTAGAGGTGTTAGAAAAGTTACCATAGGGATAACTGGCTTGTGGGTGCCAAACGTTCATAGCGACGTTGCTTTTTTATCCTTCGATGTCGGCTCTTCCTATCATTGTGAAGTAGAATTCACCAAGTGTTGGATTGTTCACCCACCAATAGGGAACGTGAGCTGGGTTTAGACCGTCGTAAGACAGGTTAGTTTTACCCTACTGATGACAGTGCCGCGATAGTAATTCAACCTAGTACGAGAGGAACCGTTGATTCACACAATTGGTCATCGCGCTTGGTTGAAAAGCCAGTGGCGCGAAGCTACCGTGTGCAGGATTATGACTGAACGCCTCTAAGTCAGAATCCAGGCTAAAGAAGCGGCGCATGCGCCCGTCGCCCGATTGCCGACCTGCAGTAGGGGCCCTCGGGCCCCCAGAGGCACGTGCCGTGGGCCAAGCCCTCGCGGCGGAC
>MVGT01000174.1:176933-195317 GCA_002174775.1 Macleaya cordata | reverse complement strand
CCCTATAGTAGCTAAATTTACCTTTTTGCCACTATCAAAAGGAAACATCAAATCATGAGACCAATCATACTCTTTTTCGGCCCATGAAATGAATATACACTTCGCAGCTCCTCTAAGCCTTGAAGCTTCGCCAAGCCCTCTGGCTCGCCCCCGAATATTCACAACACAGCACCTCCGTGCCGTGAAGCTTTACCTCGCCCTCTAGCTCGGTCTCACATATGCAACTAGCCCACCGGCTCAGTCATGCATATTCACGCGCGCGCACCTCTGTGCCACGCATATTCATTCAGCCCACCGGCTATGTCACGGTGTACGCATAGCCAAACAAACGTACCGTGACACTAGTGAAGGTTGAGTACCATAGCAGGAGCCCGGAACCGTAAGCATGCAATCTAAAACCATGATGAGCTACAAAAATGGATTTCATTGTGCATATATACCACGTTTTTATATATATAGAACTTCCTGTATAATATTTACTCTGCCACAAATGGTTTGACGAGAAAACAGCATCGATACTTACTGTTGATTTTCAATTGATTTTTAAATAATATTTCATGGGGTTATAAGTTTTAGAATATATTGATTTTTTTGTAAAGATGATCTACATGGTGATGAGAACATGCTTCTAAAAAATCAGTCCTTAGAGTGGACCCTAAATTTTTGTATTGGGCTAAAATGTGTTGGTGGCGACACCAAACTAATACCATCCCTCTATTTTAATAGCAATAAATACGTTTACCATGATTATCATTTTCAGGTATCAATCTTCATTAACATATAAAAAAAATGCTTATACAATACTATCCCATGCAATAATACCATTTTGAGCAATTTAGCTTTACCCTCAATTGATAATTTGAAAATCACTTAGCCCCACCCATACCACTAGTCCAAACATAACCGTGTTCTTTCCATTCAAACGGTCAAATAGAGCGCACATAACCTCACGTGACGCGATGAAATGACCTAATTAGTACCCAATATTAGCAGTAGAAACAACTGTTACGACCAATGTTTAAAAAACTGGCCCGGACCGGCCGGTTCAACCGGAAAACCGGTGACCCAATCCAAAAACCGAGTTGGTTCAACACCGACCCAGTAATTTTTTAAAAAACTAGTATTTTTTGCTTGAACCAGTTGACCCGGACAGTTGAACCAGAAACCCAAGTGAACCGTCTGGTTTTTTTACTGGGTCTGAATGTATATATTTTAAAAAATTACATCTAAAAAGGTCTGAACCTAGGAACTTTGAGTAATGGACGCTTTTACCATCTAGGCTAGGTAGCTTTGGTTGTTTATTTTCATAAGCTTTTCTATCTATAATATATTATTCCTGTTTATAATATACAATTCTTTAGTGGGTTATTTGGGTCAACCCACTGGTTGACCCGATTTGACCCAACCCAATGACTTTTAAGGTTAAATGATCGGGCCGGTTTTTAAAACATTGGTTACGACTATGTGGGTAGTGGTCTCATGAGTAAGCAGCAACAGGTTCTTCAAAATATTATTGCAAGGGAGAGATCAAAATCGGCAACCAACTGTCGATTTGTGTAATCTAAATCGGCATCTAACTACTAATTTGAATTTCTTACATATTTTCATAAAAAATTATTTTCAGTGGTATCTTGTCGATTTTAGGTTAATATTTCGGGGTCATGTTGCCATTTTTGTCCATGTAAAACCGACTTATAGTGTGATTTTAGTTCGTTAACAAAAAAAAAAATTAATTATTTTTTTTTTCATTTCAAATCAACAAAATAGGTCTCCTTTTGGCATTGTGATGCCGTTCTTTCTTTCTTTTTTTTTTTGAAGACGAAAACGGCGATGGAAACTAGAAAATTTAAATCTAACCGGCTTTCTTCCGTCTCTTTCTCTTTCAAATTTTGACGTGGTGATGAAGATGGTGGGCGTAGTGAAGTGGTGGTTGTGGAGGTGCTGGCTATGCGGTGGTGGTGATGATTATAGTCATGGTGGCAGCGATGAGTGGTGGCCGGTGGTTAGATTGTGGTGGTTAGGTGGTTTATGATGGTCAAACTATTTTGACCAAGAGGAGTGCCAATAAGATTGGGGACTGCCATTATAAACGATGGACATAGAGGGGGCTGCCAATAAGTTTATGGGTCTGCCTATAAAACCACCCAAAGTAAAAATAAAACTTTTAAAAAAGCTATATGGGTAAACAACCTATGAAGCACAGAAACGGACACAGGACACTGGACAAGATAGGACACGGACATGGCGACACGGCAAAATCTCAAAAAGTAGGACACAGATATGGCTTATTTATTCAATTAATAAAATATATAAGTAATTTAATTACAAAAACACATAATCAATTAAAAATTATTTTCAACTATAAATATTCACATTTTAGCTTTATCACAAGTTAAAATATAGGACGTAATGAGACATAAAGTCACAAAACGAGGCTCCAACCTTCTTATCTTGTGTACTAAATGTTAAGATTTTGAAAATATGGCTTTTTAAGATTTTTAATTCAAAATCACAAAGATTTTTTTTTGTGTTTTAGTTTTAAAATGGACTTTTAAGGAGGTTCGATATTAAATAAGATATTGGTTATAACAATATATAAGTTAGATGTTTAAAAATAAAAAATAAAAGTGTCCAAAACGTGTCCTGGATTTGTCCAAACTAAAATTCATATAAACCTTGTCCAAGTCGTGTCCTAGCTGTGTCCAACCCGTGTCCATGCCATGTTCGTATCCGACACGTATCAGATACAGATACGAAGCCCATTTTAGAGTGTCCGTACTTCTTAGGTAACAACATGAGGTTTCAATTGGAGCACAACCTGATTTTGACTTGAACCAAGGATACAAAAATTAAGCCCAAGCCCAACAAAATGCGACGACAAGAATAAGCCCACCTACGTCGCACCCTTGCAACCATGGATAGTAGTTTGATTTTGTTTTACGAGCAATGCTACTCAACCCCCTTAAATTGTACGAAAGAGTATGCCAAATGAGGTAATATGGTGGTGGATTTCAAGCCACCTCATTCAACACACTCTTTGGGTACCATTTCGGGTAGAGCTTGCAAAATGACTTGTGACTCGCCAACCCTATCCCAACTCGACTCGCAAGATCATATCTTAACTCGACCCGCTAGCTAAACAGATAGGGTTAGGGTTGGGATTTTATGACCCGTTACCTCGATCTGCAACCCTATTAGAGTTAGGGTCGACCCTGCTCGTTTAACTATTTTACATAGAAATATGCTTAAACTGATAGGGTTAGAGTTTGAAAATTTAACCAGTTTGATAAATTAGTCAAAGTTAAGGTTTGATAATCTTAACTTATTAACCTGCCAACCCACCTAGGGTCGACCCTAATCTGACCCTGCCAGGCCTAATTTAAGGGGCTGAAAAGTATTTTTCTTATTTTATTTATGAAACTTATGGACAATAGTTTGATTTTGTTGAATCGAAATTATTTCGTGGGAAAACTTTATTTAGTCCCTATTTTTTATTTGAATAATGCAATACTTTGATTTAGATTGTTGTTATTCTTTAATATCCCATCAATTGACACTCTATTCCCTCATACTGATGATATTAAGTATCTTAGAAAATGTTATGGGCCATCCTTTAAATAATAAAATAATAATTCTTTTTAGTTTTTAGACAACACACCCCATCAAAAGTACACTCCACCAAAAGTACACCCCAGCTCTATCACAATCACCATCTCAAATTTCCACTGCGGTCGTCGCTGACAACATCACCGCCACCCCCACCGCCACCACCACCATCCCCAAGTACCTAGGAAAAATAAATTTGTGGCCCCACCTCCTTTATTCTTAGGAGAATAATAGAAAGGGGCAAACAACACCTTCCACACACCTCCGCACTGCCACCTTCACATCACCTTTCCCCACCACCACTTTTACGAGAAATTTTTTTCCAATATTTTTTTTGGATTAATAGAGAAAAATGAAGAGAGAGGGAGAAAATCACAGAAGCTGGTAGATCGATCTGTTTTTTTTTTTCCAAAAAACCCAAATCTGAAAATTTCAGATTTGGGATTTCTTTTAGAGGAAGAGTGCGAGAGAGAGATTAAGAGGGAAAGAGATATCGAGAGAAAGAAAGAGAAGAGAGAGATAAAAGGAGATGGTGATGGCGATGGTGATAGTGATGGCATGGTGATGGTTGGTGGTGGCGATGTACTGTTTATGGTAGAGGAGGACCGGTGATTCCTTTTCGATTTCTCTCTCTTTCTCCCTCTTTTCTACTCTTTTGAATGCGGTGGCGGTGGCGGTGGCAGTGGCAGTGGCGGCAGAGGCAGTACACTAGTACTGTTGATGGAGAATGGATGATTGAGATGGAGATGGAGATATTGATGGTGGGGCATATTTTTAGTTGGGTGTAAAACTCAAAAACCCTATATATATATATTTATAAATTGTTAGGATAGTTTATAGTGTCAAAATTTCCTAGAATGGCTTATAGTTTTGCTCCATTCCCTTAAGGGAGTCCCATGCATGACATCTAAGCCCATTCGCTAATTTTGTCCCCAGCTAACCGTCCCCCTAATATTAGTCTTTTGTTTTAACATCAACTTAATTTTACACTCTTTTGTAACTTTACCTGTAGAATGTACATGAAGGTGATCAAATGATTGATTTTTTAATAAATTAATTCCCTCATCATGTAAATTGTCTTAAAAAAAATATATTATTCTAAATTTTTAACAGAAGATGAGTCATACACCTTTGCATGGAAAAAAGAAACGCGAACAGGACAGTGGATTCGAATTTGGTACGCTAGGCCCTTCGGTGCACGTTAGCAGAAAAAAGGCCTACGTGAAAAGACAAAAAATCCTTTCTTCTAATGTTTTTTTTGACAGCTGGCGGAGAGAGAAACTTCTTCATTTTAAATCAATGTTAACATAAAAATGACTATAACTTTTAAAATATAAGTCGAATTTGAATAAAAGTTATACGGTTGAAAATTATTTTCAAGATCTTTCAAACGGGATCAGTCATGGATACCAAATTCGAAGGAAATAAATTCATTCATGAAGCCAATGCAAACCCGGATCGGCATATATTGTCGAGAATGCAAACCTAAATCTGCATACTATTTTCAGTATGCAAATTATAATTTGCATATAGTAGTTAAGTTTACACGAATGAGTTCCTACATTTGAATTTGCTTACTATGAACTTCAATACTTTAATGAACAACAAAATATGCAAATACACAATCCATATAGGCTAAAAGGTGCAGAAACTTAAAAATTCAAAAAATAAACCATCGAAATTATAACCAGCATTCGCATTAGGTCAACTATTCATTTTGGGTTAAACAATATATCAATAAACATCAACCAAGCAAATTTGAAATGCATATATGCTTATAAAAGTACAAAAGCTTAAAGGAAATAAATAATGTAAATTACAACTTGCATCTCGCTTAGGTATGCAACTTGAGTTTGAATAGTTAGATTAAATTTGTTTTTTTTTGAATTAGCATTGTTGTTTAATCTTGTTTTGAAGATCTTGAAAAAAACTTTTTAAAAATATAAGTTTTGTCAAAAATCGATTTGTAGATTAAAAGTTATAGTATTTTGAATTTAAAAATACTCTTTTTTTTTCTCTTTCTACCACATCATCACTTTGAAGAAAAAAATAGTTATTGTTTGTTTGGAAGGGGGATTTTGTAGGGACCACGAATTTAGTGAAAAACTAGTTAGAAATTATGTTTTAAATCTAATTAGTTTTCCACTAAATCCCTGGTCTCCACAAAATTCCTACTTAAAATCCCCCCCAAACAGACACTTAAAGAATAGGTGTTTTATTTAACGGAAGGGTAATTTAAGTATACAAAATTTAGATTTTAAAAAAAAGTCAAAACGAAAGTTTACAGAAGAACTGTGCGTACAGAAAAAATGCACTTCCTATCCATATAATCTACAAAAAAAAAAAAGAGGGTTCTTCCTTCTTTTTCCTGAATTTTTAATCCAATAAAAAAAAATTCCCACCAAAATCGAACAAAACTTTGTTGGCGATGAGTTTCATATGCACTTGATGCATGTCGTCAAATCCTACTCACAAAAACCCTAAGCATCTTATGCCTATCAACACACCTGGGTTTTTTTTTTCCCTTTCTTATTGAACCTTAAAAACTAAAAAGAGCAAGAAAGAAGCGCAATTTAGGACAATGGTTCATAATGTGGGTACAATGGATACAGAACTTTAGGAATATAAAAGGTGAAGAAAGAGAATTTGGTCCTACAATGAAGAAGTAGGATAACATGTCCTCCACAAGGACCCTACATTAGGGCAAATGGTTGATAATGTGGGTACAATCATGTCCAACTTTAGGGACATAGAACCTAGAGAAGGAGAATCTTGGTCCTCAAACATTACCTACAAAGGACTCAACAAAAGAAAACATATTTGTACAAGTACATTATTTAATGAGAGGTTGGGAGGTAGGGATCTAATTGGTCCCCCCTCCCCCGAAATTGAAAAGCAAAAATCAACTAACAAACATCATAACAAAGATGACCTACCATAATCATTTATTTATCATAGATTATGTTCACGCCTAATTTATCAATAATTTCTTCTTGAGAGCCACACATGGGATCTCATTGACTTCTCTAATTTTTTTTCTTCTCTTTCTTCTTCTTCCCATGTGGGATTTTTTCATGTGCAAATCACATACACGTCCAAAAATGAAAACAATATAAATATCAAAATACACATAAATACACATATATATTTTTTTCAAGAATTATTTTTTATATAAATATATAAGAGGGATAATTGATCTCGGTCATAAAAAAAAAATTAACCTCCCCCAATTTAGGGTCCAATTGGGTTGATCCAAGGGTTAATTTTTGGTGAGGATGTTCACTTCACTATGGAGATCATTCTCACCAAAAATCAATCCATTCAAAAATTTATCACCCCATCAAAATATCTTTAAAAATTAGTTTGAAATCCATGGTAAGAATAATGTTCATTTTATCATTGTTTTCAAACCATTTCTTCATGGAATTTTGATGGGGTTAGAAATTATAGAATGCGCTGATTTTTTAGGAGGATGATCTCCATAATGAGGTGAATATCCTAGCAAAAGGTTAGCCATTGGATCATCCCAATGCGGGCCCTACATGACCATGGGTCTTTTAAGGATTTTTTTTATCGGATCAACTATCCATCCCCATATAACACACATGGAGATGATCCAAGGGATAATTTTTTATGAGTTATTGTTCTCACTATGTAAGTCAGCGTATCTGAGAATTAGCCGAATATAAAACTTCTAACCTCACGAAAAGTTCATCGACAAATCAACTATTAAGAAAGATGCTTAAAATTTGCCTATTTTTTACAAGATGATTTAAGGGGGGTTAGAAGTTCTAGAATGGGATAATTTTTGGATATTAGTATATACATAGTGAGGAGAACACTTTCACCGAAAATTAGCCCTTAGATCATCTCCATATAAGCCCACAAAAACAAGTGGTCCAATAAGGCATGGTGCAATATCCCTATATAGAGAAAGGATTAGAAGACACATGAAATTTGACACATAAAAAAATACATGGTTGTGGGGCTCACATTGAGATGAACAAAGGCTGATTTTTAGTAAGAATATTTTCCTAACTATATATATATCCTCACAAAAAATCAGGCAATTAAATTTGGTTGATTTTCAACCAACTTTTTACTGGGTTAGATGTTTTAGAATGACTTAATTTTTGTGACGATGATCTATATGGTTAGGAAAATATTCTCACTAAAAATCATCCCTTATCATCTCTAATGTGGACTCCACATGCCATAACCATTTATTTTTTTAATGTGTCAAATTTCATGTCGTCCAACCATTTCCCATATAATATACGAGGTTCCTACGCTTGTGTGATAAGAAAACTATACTATTCAAAAAACTAACTTATTTTAGCAACTACTTTAGGGCGCTGTTAAAGGGGTTCTCAAAAATGTTGGGTGGGTGGACAAGTTAAATGGACTTTTAACCCAAAATCACCCTTCTAATATTTTTCTACTTTTTACTAAGGGGGTGGTGTAGGTGTAAATTAAACTACCACCTCCAACCCCCTTTCTCTCTCCAACACGTTCTCTAATTCTTTATTAAAAAACTACTTTTTCTCTTTAACTACTTTTTTTCTCTAAAACTTCCCTTAAATTATTCGACCACCAAGGATCGAAGTCGTTATTGGCAGAAAACTCTATGAAGGATGAAGAAGTTCAAGAAGGAACACCATTAATAGAGGAAGATGAATTGAAGTAAAGTTCGCCATTAATGGAGTCTTAAAAACCTAAATGTTCTTTTTTGGAGGGTTTAGGTTCCTCAAATCCAATAAAAATCTCTCAATCAAATAGTAATAAGGTAATATAACTGATTCATATACTTTTTTTTTTTGTTTCAAATATTTTTTAATGGGATCAAAATTTTTAGTTTTCGTACCTAAGGTGGAGTTTTTAGAAACAATTCGACCACCACTGGTTGTGATTTTTTTAGAAACTCGACGACAACTAGTTGAGTTTTAGATACAAATTCAACCATTAGTAGTCGAGTTTTTTTTCAAAACTCAGCCATCAGTGGTCGAGTTTTGCTTTAAAACTCAACCAGTGGTAGAGTCTTTTTGTAAAACTCAACCAGCAGCAATAGAGTTTTGACAGAAATTTTAAATACTCCAGTGACTCAACCACTCTTAGTTGAATATGGTGTTACTTTTCAACCGTATGTGGTTGAATTTAGTTAAAACAATCCATTATTTTTAGTAGGAACTATAATGGTTTTTTTTCTGTTTACTTTTTTTAGTATAGTTTATACTTCTTTGTGGAATGAAGATGCGGATGAACCTAAAGCCGAAGTTCCACATAATGAGCCCGATTCGAAAGAAAGAGATGATGCCGAATCTATCTCAATCGTGGGTCAGGGTTTGACAGAATATTTTAGCACCGACATGGTATGAATAAATTCGCAAATTAATTTTCTACTACACTGCTTGTGCTTTTATAGGGTTGCAACATATGTTCTTATTTTGTTTGTATACATATTTAATTCAAAAGAGGCTATTACTCAATGGTGCCAAGACATGGGAAGAGAGCACAATGTAGTAATTGTGCGAGGATATGGAAAAAATCAAATAAAACTTACCTTTTGGGAGCCATTGAAGGGTTTTAGTCATCACCATAAATCTTAGCTCGAACCTAAAAATTTCTAACGATCTAGAAGAGATCGACCGTTATTGTTTGAAATTCCTTGATTAAATTCGACAATTGGTGGTCGAATGGAGGAGTGGGTAATGGTAGAGAGAAGTTTAGAGAGAGAGAGAGAGCGATGGTGGTCGAATGGAGGAGTCGGTTTTTTTTTTTAAGGAGGAAAAGGTTAATTTAGGGTTAGGTTTGAGATTTTTAGAATTGGGTGGAAATATACCTAGACAATCTTTGAAAACCACTCCCTTAGTAAAAATATGTCCATTCCCCCAACCATTTTGAAGTATTTAGTCAACCCCCTATCCTGTCCACCCCCCTAATATTTTTGAGAACCCCTTTAACAACACCCCTACTTTATATGTTAAATACCAATAACAAACCTTGTATTAAATTTTTTAATGTGGTTCCTTTTCGTTCCGCATTAGTAAAATAGAGAAGCGATAATTTGCAGCCTCATAACTACCTCTAAGATTGCTTTCCTTTAATTATACAAGTGTTATGCACGTGCGTTGTACGTGTTTTTTACTCTGGATGTGATTAAAAATTCTTTTCAAAAAGAAAAAAATTCATATACATGATATCTTTTAAAGTTTTAGTTAGACTGGAACCATGAAAATCTTGTGAAAAATACAAACATATATATTTATATCAACATTCAAATATATAAAGAGGATCACAATTTTATATCAAAATGGAAAAACACTATTTACCAAAAATAAATAATTACTTAAAAAAGAGAAACTCTAAAAAAATGAGACAAAAATTAATGGAAACAAACAAATTTTTATTTTTCTTAAAAAAAAATACTTAAAATTGGTGAAGCAGCTACTATTACCATCAAACAGATCCGTTATGCTAATACTCATTGCTAATTTACTTCACCAAAAAAGCAAAAATAAAACCTCTTAAATTTTTAGGGTTATCAATTAACTGAACTTAAATTATTATTAAAGATTCTGTTAAGTAAACAAAAAATATTAAATGACAAATTTGAATAGACAATTAGTAAATTTTTTTTTCATTGTTAAAGAAGTGAAAAGAAATAGAAAAAAAGAACAAATAAAAAACATGAGACTAACCCAATAGGAATAGAGTAAAAGAAAAAATAAAAGAAAACCAAGAAAAAATTTATAATCAAATAAACTATACCATTTCATATTTCATCTGCATCCGCATTCACAAAAAAACTACAATAAGTATACTAAAAAGTCTCAAATAGATACAAAAAAAAATACAAATTTATCAAATTACAAAAAATAATTCTATCTATCATTTCTATCTCTATAGTTTTTCACCATCATCTTCCATCTCTTGAGACTATTTTTCTTCTTCTAATATGGTTATTGGTATCCGCATACACATGGAAATGATAGTGAGAATGGAGAATAATCATTTAATGAGAGGAAGATACATAGATAATTAAGTTTAGAGAAGATGATGTTTTATAGCTTTTAAATAAAGGTAAATGGTGGGCTTTCAAATTTTAAAATTTGAGAGATTTTAGGAATTGCGAGATAAGAAAGATCGTGGGATAGGATAGAAGGAGAGATTTTAGGGGTTATGTGTGAAGAGAAATGGAATAAATTAGTTGAAAAATTAAATTAGGAATCCCAGGGTGATTGTACCCAAATCGTGGGATATTGGAGAATAAATACTTAATTTTGTAGGTTCTAACTTCCTACATTGTCAAATGACTAATAGACTATAATACCTCTAATTAAATTAGTTAGAAATTTAAATTTTCATGTCATTCTCTATTACAATAAGAGTATAAGAGGGAGTGGGGTAATTAGATAGTTAGAGATTAAGGAAATGACTGAAATGCTCTATTTTATTAATTTTCTAGGAGTAAAAAGTGACAATTATACCCCTTCAAGTTGAGGTTAAAGTTTGACAAAAAAATATTTTTCAAAGGGTAACATATGTAAAAAGCCACTTAAATGTGGCTTTGTTTAATTAATAGTATAGATATATCTATGAGAGGTGATCAAGTTACATAGTTATTTATACATTACTTGTAGGGCGCACATGAAATTTATCCAAGAGAGATATTGGGTGATGATGTTCTCCTCACTATGTTGATCATTCTCACTAAAAATTAGCACAATCTAGATAGGGCCGGCTTTGGGCCAAAGCGACCAAGGCGCCTTGGGCCCCCCACATTTGAAGGGCACCCAAAATTAGGTCCTATTAACGTGTGCCTTTAGGCCACACAAGAAGGTTAAACTTGTACGGGTTTTTGGCATGTTAATGGTTTCAAAATCATGCAATTTTTTGTGAAAAATATTAGCTCAATTAGAGATCCCTAACCCTCTAAGAAAATAACTTTAAATGTGAGCTGTTCATCACACTATTAAATACTAGATTAAGACTTTGTGGTGTTAGAAGTCTTCAATTGAACTGATTTTTTGTAGATATGATCTAGAAAATAACATATTTAAAAACCTTGAACTTTAACAAAATCTATCTTATGTTCTATAAAAAAAAATCTATCTTATGTACGTATTATATGTTAGAACATTTTTCAATAGATTAATTACTAACTCCAAAAATTGCTCTCAAATAAAAATATTTTTACAACATTCAACATAAATATTGCACCCTTCTTCCCCTTTAGTGTCATCTATCCTATACGAACTATTGGGACACCCTTAAAGAGTGACACCTCACTTATGGCGTCAATTTGGATACGATCAAAATAATGTTCTCACCATGTAGACCATCCGTTAAAAAATTAATCCATTCTAAAGCTTCTAACCCTACTAAAAATTGATTGAAAATTGATTAAAAATTAATTATATTTACCGTTGATAATCAATTAACTTTAAATCAATTTTTTATGGGATTAAAAGTTTTAGAATATGCTAATTTTATTTGATAATGATTTTCATGATAAGAATAACAGCATCACAAGAAATCAGCCCTTGTATTATATATATATGGATGTTAGTGGTTTCTCTTCATTTGTACGTGATGACGGCTTTCGTATGCTCGAGGCCATCTTTTAAAATATTTTACTATTAATTTATAGGGGGCCCATCTCAACACGTTCGCCTCGGGCCCCCAAATCTTAGAGACGCCCCTGAATCTAGAACTTGTAACCCTATCATCCAGTGATTGAAAATCGCTAAAAATTAATGATGTTTGAGCTATTCATTTTACAGTTGTTATCACTATAAGGATGTTAGAATGGACAAATTTTTTGCGAGGATGTAATACCCCTATCTCTATTAGTTGCTTATGTTGGGGGCAGCCACTTGTGTTAAGGGCACCTGGTTAGAATTTTATTAGAGTTGGGTGCTATTATCTATAAGTATTAGCTAAACCTAATCTAATCCCTTGTTTTCATTCAACTAGAAGAGAGGAGAAGAGAGGGGGAGAGGTGGATCGGCTGGGAGAGAGGGAGAGCAAGAGAGTGAGAGAACCTCTTGATTGAGAGCCCAAGGCTTTGTGAAGAAGGAATCTCAGAGGAATCAAGGGTGGGTTGCTGGGATCATCATCTTCTTCATCTTCTTCTTCTTCCTTTGGGTTTCATCTTCCTTGGTGATTTGAGGCAAGTAGTAACTTGCTCTTTTGGTGTAGACTTAGGTCTTCCACTTTGCTTTGATGAAGTCTTAGTAAATGCTTGCATGAAAGCTAGGTTTATGCTTAGTTTACATAACCTAATCCATGAATGAATGCATAGAAATTGGGTTTTAATGGATAATATATGTTAACTAGATGAATGAAGGCATGTATCCATGTGTGTATGATTTTCATTGGTTAAAGAGCATGAAATCTATGTATATTTAACTTGTATACAATCCCCTAAGGTTGCAGGCCAAAATCCCAAGTTTCCATGGAGTTTTGTTGAAGAACAAAACCCAGAATCGCGAGAAAACCCAGGGTGTATCGATACCCATTTAGGGTGTATCGATACAGCCCCAATCTGAAAGGGTGTATCGATACCCATTTAGGGTGTATCGATACAGCCCCAATCTGAAAGGGTGTATCGATACCCATTTAGGGTGTATCGATACAGCCCCAATCTGACAGCATGTATTGATACCCATTTAGGGTGTATTGATACTCCCTCAGCATGTAAGTTAGTATCGATACGCATTGCCTTTTGACCCTAAAATTGGTTTTTGGTAGTTTCTTTTGTGTAATTAGTTCTTGTATGAAGGATATCATGATCATGTTCATGCATGCTAATAATGGATATGTATTTATAAGTGTAAAATGCATAAATGACTTATTGAGAACTATTTCCATGATGATGAGAAATTGTGGACACATAGATAATGTGTAAGATACTTCCATAAGTTTGATGTATGCTTAAATAACTTGTTTGGCACGTGTGCAAACATAGTTAGGTCCTGTATAGGCCTGGTCCTCTCCAAGCGAGGTCTTCGGAATCGCCAAGTGAGGTCTACGGAATCACTTGACACGTAAGTAACGCCGACAGGGTTACCAGTGTTCGGGGGATGGATTTCGAGGCGGTTTCATCAGACTTACGTGGCGCACGGCCAGTGTCTCGATTGAACTACAGGAATGGGTGAAACGTGGGTAGTAACTAGAGAGCACTCTTTGTTACGAAAACTTAATCTTAATCGAAGAACATAAAACACAACAGCCGTGAATCTTGTGCATTGCTTTACATTACTTTATTCGTTATCTTATCGTTGTTAATACACTGAAACTTGTGAAGCATATGGTTGACCCGAATCTAAGCCAAGGGAACTAGTGAACTTGCTGGCTAGGTTTTGACCTAGCACCGTTATTTTTACAGGTCCAAGACAACAGGTGAATCCTCGCTAGAGGCGGTGTTCACGTAGGCAGGATCTAGTCTTCGGAGACTTGCTTAAGTTCCGTGAAGACGTAGGACATCCTTTGCGATTTCTTTCAGTTTAGTTTGGACATTGTTTAGTCCTTTGATGTTTGGGATTATTTAATTATCCATTTGTATGACAGATTATCTTTAAGTTGATAAAGTTTATTTCAGCTTTATTGTACTTGTGTTGTGAATATGAGTGCAAGCTTCTTGTTAGCTTGGTGAACTGCGCTCACCGTAGAGCTACAGGTTGTTAATGGTTCCGCCGGAAATGCCTAGTTCTCATTAAGTAAGGGCTGCAGACCCGAAAGGTGAGGGCGGGGCATTACAGAGGATAATCAAAATAATGGGGATAATATCTTAACTTAAAATTATCCCTTTAATCATCTCTAGGTGGACCTCAAAGGCTAATGTAACCGTAATGTATGAATAACAATGTAGCCGGATCCACTCTCTCTATATATATAGAGAGAGATAGAAAGAGGAGGGGTACTTTGCCCAATGTGGAATGCCCCACGTGTGCCCAATGTGAGGTAGGAGAAGATGATCTAAGGGCTAAGTTTTGGTGAGGATAACCTACTCACTATATAGATCATCTTCTCCGAAAATTATTTTATTCTAAAACTTTTAACCTCATTAAAAAATGTGTAATTAATTGGCCGGCATTAATTTTAAACGAACTATTTTATATGTTAGAAGTTTTAAAACAGAATGATATTATGAGGATGATCTATATGGTGAGGAGAGCATTTTTTTTAATCAAACAAGGAATTAGATATTAGATATAAAAAAGCTCTGCTGTAGACTCAGAAGAGTCATCAAAATGCAGAAGAGACGAAGGACCTACAGATTGTGAACTGGGGAAGGTTCTTTCTTCCACATTCAACTATCATACAAATAGAAGCAAATTTAACAAACTTAAAACAAACATTATTCAGCAAGCCAAAAGAAATTTTGGTTTCTTCAAATAAGTCCTTCTTCCTCTAGTTCAAAGTCGGAAAGCGGTTGAAAAAACTAACATTGTAACTACTTATAACCTTATTTTAAATACAACTAATAACTTTATTTTTAAGTGTTTTTAATGTTGATTTTTTATTTTGAATTGACATTTGAAAGTGAGAATGGATGAAACAACCTGTTTCAGAATTGCGGCATTGATTCTTCATTTTCACAATAAGCTAATAAGATAGAAAGGACCTACTTAAGCATGTCTTGTCGTGATCGCCCCATGAAAATCTTCAAAACTCATTGAGCCGCTTTGAACTCGGTAGGGTTGCCATTTGGTCAGTTCTAGTTCGGTTATTGAACAATTGGAGATTAAAACTTATGTAGGTTCTGGTTCTGATACTCAAATTGGTGGAACCGGAATAAGGATAATCTATTTCAGTTCTAGTTCTAGAAAGTCAAAGGAAAAAAAAAATGAAGTATAAACGAGTTCCAGGTCCCAACTATTCGGTTCTGGTTCCATCAGATACTGTTCCCAGAATGGGATCTGATTATAGTACTAGTGGTTTCAGTTCTCCAATATGTGGAATCGGAACTCGGAAAACTGGTTCCAAGGTAACAAATACCCGTAAGCACCCCAATGCCGTTTCGGCATAGAAGCCCATGGTTCTTGCCCTCCTTCAAACCCCTACCTCAAACCCTTAAATTTTAAAGTTTCCATGGTATTCTTGCCCTTAGAAATTGGCCATTTCTATGAATCACGAGAGGTTCAAGTCTTACAAATTAGGTATACTATTTGTCCTTGGTTTTTTAATACCCAACTCTTTGGGGCAGATTTCACCGTCCCCAGACCCCCCAATAATTCATCGTGCTTTGAATTCTTTGAGCATGATACAAGTAGGAAGGTACATAATATGCAAGACCTGGCCAGGTCTTTTGGGGGCATTGATTTGATCTGTCATTCAACTCTCATTTAAGTTTTGAGTAAATGTGATCGAGCTAACAAGGTACCGTACTTGTAGACCTAAAAATAAGTGGAACATAAAGTGAAATAATATGGTCGGTAAATTTTGTATTTTTTAAATTTTTTGTGACGATCGTGACGAAACTATTTACTAATTATAAGTACAATTAAAGACGTAAAAGAAAAAAGGCACCCTACTAACACTTGAAGAATACAACCACTAAGAGCATCTCCAATGCAGTTGTGAATGTGATAAAAAGTAGGTGCCACATAGGAAAGAAAGACTTTTGCTCCAAAAAACCTTCTCCAATGCAATTGTGAAGACAAAAGTGGAAGTTGACGTGGCAATGAGAATGAAAGATATTGTGAAACCCATTGTCTAGTTCTAGACAACCAACTTCACAATGTCTTCACATCCACGTCACTAATTATGAATAAAATATAAAAAAAATTAGTGAAATAAAAAAATGTTTTTATTTTTATGCCCTAGAAAAACTGTTTTTTACAGTTACTAAACTTTTTTTGGTTTTAGTGGGATTTTTACCGCCAATTTTTTTAACAAAAATAATTTTACATTTTTTACAAATTAAATGCCACATAAGAAAAAAAGCATGTGAAGACTTTTGCATTGGAGGTGACTTCTTATTTTTGAATATCTATTGTGAAGTTTTTCCTGATAATGAGGAAGACATTGTCTTGGGCAATATGCCACATAGGAAGCACAAGACATTTTCAGACATTTGCATTGGAGATGCTCTAAAGAGTGGAGAGAATTGTTAGCATAATGAACAACGAAGCGAAAGAAAAGAAACTATCAACTAGCAAATAACAGAAGATCAATTATCAAAAATAAAAAATACTCGAGTGCTTCTGGATTAATATTTATGATTCTCCAACACTTTTTAAACTAGCCCCCATATCCCGCGCAAGGCACGGGGCTTCTTTTCAAAAAAAAAATTTGAAATTTTTTATTAGATAATTAAAAAATTTAGTTGTTTTAGAATTTGAATTTATGTTTATTATGTAGGTTTTTTTTAACCCACACCTAAGATAGAGGGTTTTATTAACCCAACCTATTATAATATACTATAGGAGAAGCCTTGGGTTAACAAAACCCTCTCTTTTAGGTGTGGGTTAAAAAACCTACATTATAAACATATGGCCCAATCTATTATTCATTATTAGGTTAACAAAACCCTCTCTGTTAGGTGTGGGTAAAAAAAAACCTGCATTATAAACATAAATTCAAATTCTAAAACAACTAAAATTTTTAATTATCTAATAAAAAAATTCAAACTATTTTTTAAAAGAAGCCACGTGCCTTCCACGGGATATGGGGCTAGTAATAAATAATAAATTAAGCCATATGTTTATAATGTAGGTTTTTTTAACCCATACCTAAGAGAGAGGGTTTTGTTAACCCAAAGCTTCTCCTATAGTATATTACTAGCCCCCATATTCCGTGCAAGGCACGGGGGCTTCTTTTAAAACAAAAAATTGAATTTTTTTATTAGATAATTAGAAAATTTAGTTGTTTTAGATTAGGCCATATGTTTATTATGTAAGTTTTTTTAACCCACACTTAAGAGGGAGGGCTTTGTTAACCCAATAATAGATAATAGATTGGGTCATATATTTATAATGTAGATTTTTTTAACCACACCTAAGAGAGAGGGTTTTGTTAACCCAAGGCTTCTCCTATAGTATATTATACTAGATAACTAGCCCCCATATCCCGTGCAAGGCACGGGGGCTTCTTTAAAAAAAAAATTTAAATTTTTTTATTAGATAATTAAAAAATTTAGTTGTTTTAGAATTTAAATTTAAATTTATAATGTAGGTTTTTTTAACCCACACCTAAGAAAGAGGGTTATGTTAACCCCAATAATAGATTGGGCCATATGCTTATAATGTAGGTTTTTTTAACCCATACCTAAGAGAGAGGGTTTTGTTAACCCAAAGGCTTCTCCTATAGTATATTACTAGCCCCCCGTGCAAGGCACGTGGGCTTCTTTTAAAAAAAAAATTGAATTTTTTTATAAGATAATTAAAAAATTTAGTTGTTTTAGATTAGGCCATATGTTTATAATGTAGGTTTTTTTAACCCACACTTAAGAGGGAAGATTTTGTTAACCCAATAATATATAATGTTGGGGTTTATGCCCTAAAATAATTTAAATTGACAATATTGATAAATTATATTTATTAATAAGCATGATATTATATTATTACTTTATCCATATGATGGATTAAGTGTTGTTCACAAGATAATGTTGTAAGTAAATTATTTGTATGAAGTGTTCATACATGGAGAGATGTAATTTACTGGTTCCTCATAACCTTGTATAGTTCATAGTCAGTGATGAATCTGAACAATTCATCTGATAAGACTATAACACACTAGACTTCTATATTATAGGGTGATGTATCTCCATCA
>MVGT01000174.1:161951-175680 GCA_002174775.1 Macleaya cordata | reverse complement strand
GTTAGGGACTGTTTGGTTGGTTCACTCCAACCAATGACCCTACCCAGTCGCCCATGTACAGACCCGTTGGCCCGATCTGACAACCCGGTAACCTGACCAAAATTACTGACCCGATAACCTAATTTCTAAACTCGTTTGCTCGGTCTGTGGACTCGCGGTCCAACCCGTGGGTTAGTTCGCAGGCCAGATTGATCCAACCCACTCAACTCGCACATCAACCCGACTAGACTAGATCGAATAACACATGGTTCAACATGTGAGTTAGCCCGTGGTCTAACAAGGTTGTGGCATATATGGAGCGCACGTGTATGCATGTGTGTGGTGCATCTATGCATCATACGTGTGTGCGGTACATATGCTAGACATATGTGTGTGATGTTGTGTAGTGGGAGCTGGCGCGTGTGCGGTCTACACGTGCGCACGAGTGTAGTACTGTTGTGCCACACACGTGTGCTGTGAACGTGTGTAGTATACAAATATGATCCAATGCTCCTCACAAAAGGTCATACCGATGCAGCTTAGTTAGACCAAGTCAAATAGAACCAAACGGGGCGAACCAGGTCAACCTGACCCAGATGGTTCAACCAGAAAATTACCGACCAACCAGTAAGGGTTGACCCAGTTAATTGCTGACCTAACCGGTTTGGCAATTGACCAAGAGTTTACAATTGATCAGAGTTGACTCGTACGACTTAGACCGAGTCAGATTAGTCAGGCGACTCTATCCGAGTCAGACTAGTCAGGCGACTCAACCTAAGTCAGACTAGTCAAGCAACTCAAATCGATCCGAACCAGACCGACCCAGACCCTGAAAAACTGTTTTTCAACTTTTGACTCCGGCTTGTTAGACCAGAGTCGGTACTTGCCCTTGCCGGTCCATTCTATGTCAGTGTACAATCTGTTTTTGGCAGATATTGAGGAAAAATAGTTTTTCTTCAGGGTTTCATTTTTAAAAAGTATTTTAAAAGGTTTATTTTACTGAAATGGATAATCCAAGCACCCAATTAATCCCTAGATGTGATGAATCGTGTACAAGCTCTATGTGATAGAATTTTATGGTTACGAATCTATTGATCAATCAATTAAATAATTGAGAACTCCTTATACGATATACATGTGATGTATATGGACTTAGTTGATACATGTGATGTATGCAACACTTTAATGCTCTGAATTATATACATGAGATGTATAATTACATACAATAGATATATGCATTAAATGTATAGTTTGTATGTATTAGTTTTTAGAAATATGTGTTGAATTATTAACATTAGATGTTTATTAATGTGTAATTTTATATTGTACATTATATGTATAGAAATATAATAGACTTTACACAAATGCACATTTTTTCTAAAACTCTAAAATATATCCCTCATTTTAATTAATTAAGTGGGAGAGGGATTGTGTTCATGGAAACACAATCCCACGACCCTCCACCATCGGTCCAAGAATAAGGCTAGGGGTCTAATGCCCATAGGAATAGTACATCCTAGCAGCTTATTGGCTTGGATTGCTTTAATAAGCACGGTATTCGGACTAGAGTGTAGAAAGAGATCTCCCATAGGAGACTGTTTCTATATCTTCTAGCATTCTGAACTGAGATGGTGGACCACACTTAACTAAATGATGAATAAAGAACGCTTCCCATAGGAACGAGGATTTGTCATTAATTTAGGGGTCAGAACAAAATCGGATGTCAAAACAACTTTGACATGAGATGTCAGGATAGGTTCTTTTGATGAAATGGGATTTCAACTGTTTTGGTATACATACAGATATCCCATAGGATTGATGTCTGTATACACAATCAGTTATCCGATATTTATAGTAATTAGAGGGAACTACTATAAATTAAAATTTTTTCAAACTCATGTTGTTTTAGTATTTCATGCTTAGTAGTTCAATAGTTCTCACTTGTAACACATTTTAAATGTAAACCAATAAATTTGACATAAATCATGTGGACTAGATGCGAATTAGATAACTGTCATTAAATGCAGTAAAGTACTTTATGTACTTTAGACTGTGTATCCAGGATTTACGGAATCCTATTATTACCAGGAACTGATTGGAAAAATGTCATAAGTAGGTGAAAAGTTGATGTCTAAGTGTTATAACACTAACATCGGTACTTTACATTTACTAGTGACATTATAGGAAAGGTTGGGGATCAGAATCGTTCTGTTTGACAGATAACGAAAAGTTATATGAACACTATGAGGTGTAGGAACATCAATTAGTCAGCATATACCTGATATGCTGGGACATTGTAGTTCCTTAGAGCCTAACTAGATTTGTTTTCCGAGTAGATTCCTCTACACACTTTTCATGAAAAAGTGGAAAACATTCAAGTTGTATTCCGGTGATCATAAAACTAGATAATCATCTTTGTGTATGTCTTTATGACATGAAACCAAAGAAGAAGTACCCAGTAATTCCTAAAGTTGATCATATCGAGATGGTAAGTATAGAAAAAGTAATAGATGCCAAATAGAAAGTGTTTCTAAATACGGCAAAATAGGATACTCGACAATTAGGAGTCTCAATGATTATCATCGTGTACGGAATAAAATATGAAAACATGATTGACTGTATTATATCTTTACAAGAATAGGTATACAGTCCATCTGTTCTCATTAAGTTTTATTAAGAATGCATTAGATGACATTCGTAGTTGTACATTGATAATAATCCTTAGCTTTTCTCATTACACTTGGATGAATTATTTTTCTTGGAATTCGTTGAATAAATTGTTTCTTCAGTTATTTCAAGTTATCGCTAAAATCTATAAACTTAGTCACTTTAATCTGAATACGATTCAGAGTTTAGTGATTAAGAGTTCCTTTGAAAGGAAGGTAGAAGGTTTTAGTGATTGACTTGTTTAGGTACTCATTGTTGTATGTGGAACCATAAGACATTAAGAGGTAAGTTTCGTCATTCGATACGATCGTAAATGGCAAACACCCTTTTGACTTATATGGTACATGCTAAGTTGAGAACCAATTTATTACACTTAGATTCTTCCAGTAGAATGGTGTAATAAGTGAAGACACAGAATATGCACTGGATACGATGAAATCTATGGTAGATTATAATTCATTACTTTCTTCTGACATATACCTTGGGTAACAGTTAGTAGTCTTCCGTTTTTAACTTATGAATCGTCAGGTTCTTCGACAAGAAAATTGTAATTTGGGCCCAAGCCCATATGAACAATTTATCCTGTCTTAGAATGGATGACAAATCAGAGTCAAGAGCAGAAGCGTATCTGTTTATAGGTATGCAAAAGGAGTTTGTGTTTACAGAGAAAAGTTATATTCTTAAGAATACTGCATAAGTTGACACCAGGATATAAAGCTGAGACACAAGAATTACGTTATTCAATTTTAGAATACATAGGGACTTTATCGTAGTGGGAGGGTTTCACAAGAACCCAATTGATCTTATTCTTGGAGGATGAGAATTCAGTCCCTGAAACTATGAAAATGCTAATTTATTTCGAGACAATGGTTAACTGTTGTGATAAGAGAAGAATCTTTGGATTCTAATCGAGTCTGGGATCTTGTAAAACTTTCATCTAATATTAAAACTATTGGATGAAGAGTTTACAAGGAATAAGAAATTCTGATTGACCGTTAAAGAGACTTGCTGTGACCACATCATTGGCAGTCTTGATTAAATTAACAGAATTTTCTTAGATCGCAAATAATGTTGATATTATCCTCCCAAGAGGCATATTGACATTGGCATTTGCAATCAAGCCAGATAAAGTTCATTACAGTAGGCCATGAGTACTTTGTACATTTATTACAGAAGTAGATGTCTCGAAGTTGATGCATCCGATTTAATTAGAAAATCAAGTTAGTTGATTTTAATTAAATATGGATGGGCTATGTATAAGATGTGGATAGTAAGTAATAATGTTTCCATAGCTATATAGTGATGACATAATGATCATTTATAATGATACCTGAAATGTTATTAAGATTTGGTTATCTAATGGACGTTAATGTAAAAGAACTTTTTGAGAAATTCTTTCATTCTAGTGATCAAGCCTTGCTAGATCAGCTAACTAGAGTATTAGTCTATCTCAAAACTGTAAGGGTCAATAATATACCGATTTTGTTTGGAATGCACTGTTCCATAGAAAATGTTTCTGTGGTATTACTCTTTTGGAATCTTTGTCATATAGACATTGATAAAGGAAGTAAATTGAAAGGCAGTTCCCTATGCTTATGTAATAGGAAGCCTCTCACATAAAGTGCAAGTGACAAAAATCAGATATTTGTCTTACAGGTGGGCTTAGTCAGCTAACATTTGTCGAGTTTTGGTACTGAGATTTATAGAGCTGTAAAGCATGACTTAGATAATCTCAGTTGGATTCGGAGTTACAAAATAGTCCAAATGTTAGTGTTATAATTGGTTGCATTAATTCTGACCTTGTGTCAGATTCAGATCTGGAAATTCTATTTCTAGATATCTTGGTGGATATCATCGAGTGGGAGAGTGTCTACCACGGATGCCAAAGACTTTGTTTAGGCGAGATGGTTAGCCAAGGTTGTATTTGTAAGAAACTTAGTAGAACCTCTACTCTAAAGCTCTGCTTGGTAGTTTTGATTCTCATGCTGATGAGAATACTTACAGATGAAGGTTTCATGCTGATGAAACAAGTGTCACATACGAATCTTATTCTCAGAAGATAAGTAGCTATTGTGACATTAAATTCTTTTAGTGCAAGTGGGAGATTGTTGGGGTTTATGCCCTAAAACAATTTAAATTGATAACATTGATAAATTATATTTATTAATAAGCATGATACTATATTATTACTTTATTCATATGATGGATTAAGTGTTGTTCACAAGATGATGTTGTAAGTAAATTATTTGTATGAAGTGTTCATACATGGAGAGATGTAATTTACTGGTTCCTTATATTCTTGTATAGTTCATAGTCAGTGATGAATCTGAACAATTCATCTGATAAGACTATAATACACTAGACTTCTATATTATAGGGTGATGTATCTCCATCACTAGAGTGGCGACTCTAAGTCAGTGTGTTGGTGTATTAAGAATACACTGAACAGGTCAGACAGAATACTTTTTATGTTATTGTCAGCACATAAAAAGATTCTGTAAAACTTGCTAATTGCAAATGTCCTAAATCCTGAGAGCAGAGTATACCCTACAAGTTGGTTTCTACTCACTTTGATCTACCAAACAGTGAGGTCAGACAACGCAAACGTGATCCAATATTCTGGGTAGGTTGGGTGATCGAAATCACTTAGTGGGATTACTTTGTGTCAATAAGGAATCCACACCGAAATGATATTCCCTTGAGAGCCTAATCAAGAGTATTAATTATTCTAGACTGCGCAGTGATCCTATAAAATGTTTATTGGATTATTAGAATAATTATAATGGTATGATATGGCAGGCAAGGACTAAGATGTAATTACTCGAAAGGTGCTGACATTAATAGTTAATGTTACCTTGGTGTATATTACGAATATCAGTTAAGTGGAGGGACTATTTGCTGGTATAACGAGTGAAGGGCTTCTGAATAATATTCATTTACTTGAGAGTATTCAGTTGCAGTTATTTAGTGGACTTAACTGCAATTAGATTTATTATTTGAGAATTATATGAGATATATGGACCTCAAAGTAATAAATCAAAAGCTTAAGTAAGTGGGGCCCATATGGACCTAACTTGGAGCTAAAGATATGGGAAGAGGGTCGTTCTCTATAAATAGAGATAGGGTTCATAAGAGAGCCCACCCTAACTTGTGTATCTAAAACTCTCTCCCAATTTAGAATTTAAGTTATGACCTTTATGGTTTTAGAAACTCAAAATTCGTAATATATTCCCATCCGAATTTAAAATCGAGTTTTGAGGCACTTCGGAGCAGAATTGGAGATTCTCTATTTCGCCGAACGTTGTAGAAAATTCGACTTCCTACAAAAAGCATATATCACATAGGTGAATCGGATTAACCGTTAGAGAGTTATGGCCGAAATACAGTTGCTGTATCTTTTCGAGTTTTCGACGATTGATTCAGAACGTGGGAGGAAGATCTGAGATTACATGCAAGCGTTTAAACGGTATGTATCTGATCTTCAAGTCATTGTTTTAATTCATGCATCCTCATGTGATCCTATGAAGGAAAAATAGTTATTTGTTTCCGCTGCACAATTTAATCTAGACCCTATTTTCCCCAACAGATAATAGATTGGGCCATATGTTTATAATGTAGGCTTTTTAACCCACACCTAAGAGAGGATTTTGTTAACCCAAAGCTTCTCCTATAGTATATTATAATAGATAATAGATAGATTTGTTCGATGCAAACCGAATTTAAACTTATTATAGACTACTAACAACACCATACTTTACAAATTAAACTAGGTGGTAAATGATTTCGTGACACTTTGAAAAGAGCTTTGACCATTCATTCAACTCGTACATGTGAAGAAGTTAACAAGGTCACCTATTGCAAACTTCCAAATAAGTGGGACGTAAGTGAATCTTATGATCATTTTTGTAAAACTTTTTTTTAAATTTTTATTTTTTTTACTTTTTTATAATGGGTTTGTTGCCCAATTACAAATACAAACACTGCCGTAAGAGAGAAAGTGCCACTAGTAAACGAAGAAAAGGTGCCATGCCAAGAATGATGTAGAGAAAAGAGAGAAACTACCAACTTGCAATAATTGGGTGATAAGGAGTATGTAAATGCTTTTAGATTGTGCACATTCCTCCAACAATTTCTAAATTTATTCGATGCAAGCTGAATTTGAACTAAAGTATGTATTATCAATAATACAAGACTTCACCAACTAAGCTAGCTAGCACTTACTTTCGTAAAACTTTTAATTACCCTTTTTATGAGTTTTTATGTAAATAAATCGTATAATGAATTCATTGCTGGAATGAAGGTTATAGTTGGTATTTACCAACTTGAACATGAAGTAACATGAGATAGAATTTTTTTTGGATAAAGGAGCTAAAAATTCATGTGGTTTGTGAAACCACACCGTTTGGGGGCTGGCCAAAGTAATTCACTAAATGGACTGGTTCCCTAAATTCTTCTCATTCTGTCCCTCTCCCCCTCCCAAAACCGTTTCATAACCCGACCTAGCCACACATAACGAATGTTACTATTATGTCATACGTATATCAGTTTGATTGTAATTTTTTGGAGTTGAAGATAATATAATAGAGTCCGGATCGGCTTACAGCCTTATACGTACAGGTTACGTGTACAAGCTCTTATGGGGCCCACAAGAGGCTGATATAGGGTCTGATTTTTTGTGAGAATGTTCTTTTCATCATGTAGATCATCTTCTCCAAAAATAAGTTCATTCTAAAACTTCTAACCTCTTAAAAAATTGACTCTTTTTTTCATCGTTCATTTTTTACCATTAATTTTTAATCAACTTCCGATCAATTGTTGATGGGGCTAGAAGTTTTAGAATGGACTGATTTTTTATGAAGATGATCCACGTGGTGGGAAAAACATCCTCATAAAAACTCAGCCCTTAGATCAACCTCATGTGGGCCCTACATGAGACTGTACATATAACATGTACATATAAGGCTGTAAACCGATCCATTCTCAAAATAATATATTATTAGTTGAGATTAATTTGGTGCATGGATTTTGTAATTTGAAGCAACTAAATTGCTATTATGAGTTTTTGGGTGCAAATTTGGGGTTCTTGCACTTTTTCAATAATATGATAAGACGTCATAATAATAATTGATATTTTGACAAATCGAAATATTATCAGTTCTAATGACATAAATAGTAGCATACCAGACTATATTGATGCAGGACAGATTTCGTGGATCCGTCTTCAATTTTAGCTTTAATTAGGAATTTAGTAATTTTTAAATTTTAGCTAGAAATTTTATTATTTGGGTATTTTTATTTTATTATTTAGCAGTGTCCTTGTTAGATTAGAAGTTTCTTTTTAATTACAATTCTATTCGGTTTAAGAAACCCTTATTATTATATAAGGAGATGTAGTAGACAATTTATTAGAAGAATTCTATATAGTTTTGATTAATAATATTTGAGTTTTCACATTACTTGAGAGTTATTTTGGTGTTCTTCAATTCTAGGCCATGAACTAGAATTTTATCATTTTTTCCACTGCGTCATATATATTATGCCATAAATAGTAGCATACAAGACTCCATGCTAAGCTATCTCCTGGTTTGCACCTCAAATAATACCTTGATTATAAAATTGACTTTAGACCCTCACACCAATTTATAATGAGATGTATTATTTGGTGTGCAAATCAGGAGTTCTTGCATTTTTTTCAATAATATGTTACGACAACACAATGGTTGATATTTTAACAAACTATAATATTATCACTTTTTATGACAAAAATAGTAGCATACAAGAGTACACGGTATGACATAAATAGTAGCATACGTTATGCGCGGGTAGAAATAGGTCGAGTTATAAAACGGTTTTAGGTAGTGGGGAAAGGGACAGAAAGGGAAAAATTTAGGGGACTGACCCATTTAATGAATTATTTTGGCTAGCCCCGAAATAGTGTGGTTTCTCAAACTACATGAATTTTTAGCTCCTTTATTTATTTTCTTTCTTTTTTTTAATTATAGGAGAGATAGAATTAATTCATATCAAACAAGGATTGGTTATGATGTGCAAATGGAGGTGTGTAAGGGTGAGGAACTCACGTTTTCCTTCCTTCAGTTCTGTAAAAGGATAAAAAAATTAGAAATTTTTGTGTTTGCGTAAAAAAGGATGAAGAGCTCAGAGTAGTCATTTCCTTACTTGGGTGACAAGCCTGACCGAGTCAGCTGAGTCGACCCAGTGGTGATGGATCTCATCTTCCCAGGGATGTGTAGTGATGTTAGATGATTCAGGCAGCCAAACCCCTTCCCTTTCTTTTGTCTTTAGTATTTGCTTTGACTAACCCATCTATGACTTTTAACCTAACCTTGGAGTACCCAGATATTTCTCTCGGAAGTAGTAAGATCTACCCCTTTTTGTAGAAGATTATTATCTCTGTCTTGATATGACTAGAAGTACAGACAGCTAGAGGTTTCTAACCGGATTTCAACACACCGCCTCACTGATTTAATGAATTTTCGGCTCCACCGCCTGACCGACTTGCCGAAATGATGACTATGGTATCTGAGATTGGATATATGCTACCTTTTACAACTTGGTTGAAATTACAGATCTGCAGAAAAGATTTTAGGTTCTTGAATCTGGAAGAATATCCTCTGCTTTTCTTACATTTCCTTCTCAATTCCTTTCGATCTTACCCTGGAATTTGTCTGACTTCTCCATGGATGGTGAATGGAATAACGCAATGATTTGGCACAACAAATGGAAGATAAATTGAACTTTATGCCAGACGATGAGGCTGGTAACTTTGTGGATTTCGACTTTGATGAGTTGCTCCAAGCCCGTCAAAACTGGAGCAATAGTTTAATGGCTAGACTGTATTCAGAATCCCCAAAATCGGCGCTACAAATTCGCAATGCAATCCGATTTGTTTGGGGAACTCACTCACGAGTTACTGTTCTCCCAGTGGATAATGGTAACTTTCTGATCCGATTTCAAGATCCTTTGGATATGCGATGGGTTCTTACTGGCCCGTGGTCAATTTTTGGTGATCTTCTGATTCTTCAACAATGGAATCCAGCCCATGATTTAGCAGGTACGGTTCTTTCTTCTGAAAACTTTTGGGTGGAAAAGATAAATTTACAGCCTGAACATCTTAACAGAGTTATTCCTTCCCGAATAGCTTCAGTAATTGGTCCAGTCTTATGTATCAAACCTTATTCTGGTATTCCTTTCAATAACTCGCCGGTTATGGCGCGAGTTTCAGTTAATATTGATGAATCTCTCATCCAGGATACCTGGGCTCGCAAACTAAACGGAGGGTGGGCTACGATTTATTTCAACTATTTAGCCCTTCTTCACAACTTCTGTACTCTCTGTTGTATGATTGGTCATGTTCAAGAAAGATGCCTTAACATCTTTGTCAACAATCTCAATCCGGAACACGATCCAGTCATTAGATACAATTTTTCTGGATTGACTCCGGATGAATCTGAAGACAATTCTTAATCTACTGCCTCAGTTGTTCAAGGTGGGATCCTACTGAAATCACCTATTACCGGTACTTATGGTGGCACGGTGACCGGACAAACTTTGGTTCTATTCGATGGTGATGATATTTCTGGGCCATCAATTTTAGGTAAAAGGCCTAGACCCAGTTCTTTTCACTATGCTCCATCTCTAGACTCAAACCATATGGATTGTAACTTGGTGGGCTCAAGTCCATTTGAGCCTTATCCAATTGAAGTTGGTCCTAGGGATGGAGAAGAGGAATTCTTAGCTGGGCCTAGAAACACTGGAATTGAATTTGTTGGACCCACCCTGCTAGATTCCTTTGTTAACCCATATCCAACATCAAATACTGAATGTTCTAATTTCTTACTTCATCAAGTCACTGATAAGCCTGTTCTCGAACCTTCTAACCTAATTGTGGTTGATGATGATGATCATGTTTCATCTGCAACTTTCCTGACGATCAACCCAACTGGAGTTCTGCATGATGGTATCCTACTTTCTCTTATGCCTCCTGCAAATGAAGACCTAAATAATTGTATCACCCATCCTGAATCACTAGACATCTCTACACATCCTGTGGATCTAGAAGTCTTCCATCCTACTGAGACTCATCTGCCGGCAGAATCTTGAACCCAGGTAAGTTATTTTATCTTTTATCTTTTTATCTCTTTAATTGGTTTAAAATTCTTAAGTTGTGTGTGGATTGTGATCTGAGTTCTTACTTCCTTTGTGATTGCTTTGATTACATGCTAGTTACTTTCCATCTTTTTAAAATGCGTATTCTCTCATAGAATTGTCAAGGGTGTGTGTCTAAGTTTACTGCTTCCCATATGAAAAAGATTTTCTTGGATGAATCTCCTGATATCATGTTTATTTCTGAATCCAAAGCCTCAGAATCTTACTTATCGCCCCTTTTTCAATCCTGTAATTTCTTTAATTATTGGATAATCCCAGCCTTGGGTAAGACTGGTGGTCTTGGCTTGGCATGGCAAGATCCCATTTCAGTTGACATTCTTCATTCTAACCGACATATAATAAATGCAATGGTCATTAATACTAATGATCAAATCCAGTTGAAATTTTTATTGACCTGCTTTTATGGGGATCCATGTAAATCCAACTGTCTACATGATTGGAAATTTGTTGAGGATATGGCTGCTCATATACATCAACCTTGGTTACTAATCAGAGATCTTAACTCTATCTTTGAGTCATCTGAGAAACAAGGTGGTAAGGTTTTTAATTTTGTGATATAAGAGACATCAAAAATATTATTGATCAAGCTGGGCTTATTGACCTAGGATTCATTGGACCTACCTTCACTTGGACTAATAAACAATAAGGTCTTGCTAAGGTTCTAGAAAAACTTGATAGGGGTTTGGCTAATAGTGATTGGATGGTACACTATCCTCTAGCTACTATTACCCACCTCCCTCGAATAGGATCAGACCATTGCCCTTTACTTCTTTCTACTGCTGTCAAACTTCTTTCTGGTCCTAAGCCTTTTAAGTTTTTTAATTTATGGCTCAAAGAAGATAGTTGTCTTAAAGTCATTAATGATTCTTGGCAACATGAGGGACAAGGGTCCCCAGCTTTCAAACTTGTTAATAACTTAAGGAACATCAAATATAATATTAAAATTTGGAATCGTGATGTTTTTGGTAATCTTCAAAAAAATATATCAAATCTGAACCAGTCCATCACTAATCTTCATTCCCAAAACAATTCTGGGCATCTAGATTCTATAATTAGTGATAAAATTATTAATCTTGAAATTCTATATTCTCAATTTGAATCTTTCTGGAATAAAAAATCTAGAGAATTACAAGTGGCTTGTGGGGACAAGAATACTCCATATTTACATGCTTCTGTCATTTATAGGAGAAGGAAAAATAGAATTGATAAGTTAAAAGATAATAATGGCAATTGGATTTCTACTCCTCTAGAAATCTCAACTTGCCTTACTAATCATTTCTCTCATATGAGTACTTCAGGTATTGGAGATCTTCATGACATTCTAGAGCTTATTCCTATCTCAATATCATCTCTTGATAATGAGAAGCTTATGAGAATTCCCTCCATTGAGGAAATTAAACTAGTGGTTCATGATATGCATCCTTCGAAATCTGCAGGCCCAGATGGATTTCTAGCGATGTTCTTCCAACATCAATGGCAGGTAATGGAACCTATGATTGTCAATATGATTATTACTTTCTTTCATACTAAGCATACTTTGAAAGAACTCAATCATTCTTTCCTAACTCTTATTCCCAAGAATAACTGTCCTCAATCTGCTTCAGATTATCGTCCTATCAGTCTTTGTAATACAGCTTACAAAATTATATCAAAAATTTTAGCTAATAGGATGAGGCCTTTTCTTGATAAAATTATATCTCCTTATCAAGCTGTCTTTGTTCCTAATAGGCATATCACTGATAATATAGTTATGGCACATGAAATCATTCATACGATGAGGAAAAAAAGGGTAAAACTGGTTTAATGGGTATTAAAATTGACATGGCTAAAGCTTTTGATAGAGTCGAATGGGATTTTCTCATTCAAATTATGCTTAAGATGGGATTTTCTAGGGATTGGTGTGACCTTATATACCAATGTATCTTTACAACCTCCTTCTCTGTCATGGTTAATGGCACCCCTGGCCCTCAATTCTCTCCTTCTAGGGGCATACGATAAGGAGACCCTCTATCTCTTTCTCTTTTCCTCATCTGCATGGAAGCCTTATCAAGGTTACTTTGCAATGAGGAAGAAAAGAAAAATTTATATGGTATTAAAGTTTCTCGTCATAGTCCTTCTATATCCCACTTGCTTTTTGCTGATGACTGCATTATTTTTGCTAGAGCTAATCTAGTTGAAGCCCGGAATTTAGTAGACCTCCTCAATAGATTTTGTGTTGCCTCGGGGCAATTGATAAATTTTCAAAAATCTGGTATTTTTTTTTAGTCCTAATCTCCCTAATAAGTTTTGTAGAATGATTATTAAAATTTTAAAAGTTAAAAAGATAGCCCTTAATGATAAATATCTTGGAGTTCCTCTATTTATCAATAAATCAAAAATTAAATGTTTCGAAACCATAATTACCAATCTTAGTAACAGGCTCTCTTCTTGGAAAGGCAAGCTGCTCTCCCAAGCTGGTAGAACTATCCTTACTAAATCAGTCCTTGGGGCTATGGCAATTTACCAGATGGGATGCTTTGCTCTTCCAAAGAAAATCTGTGACAATATAACTTCTATTCAAAGAGATTTCTGGTGGGGGGAAAAAGAAGGAAAAAAAGGGCTTTATCTTAAAGCCTGGTCCTCTCTTTGTAAACCGACTATTGTAGGAGGGTTGGGTTTTAGAGATACCCACATTGATAATATGGCTCAGCTTACCCGCATTGGTTGGAGACTTATGAAACATCCTACTACCCTTTGGGCAAAAATCTTAAAAGCAAAATACTTCCCTAATACAAACCCTCTTGATCCTCATATTAAAAAGATTGGTTCTTGGATATGGGGTTGTATTAGGAAAGGTCTTGATAATGTTAAGAAATACCATATTTGGGAAGTTGGAAATGGTTCTATGATTAATGTT
>MVGT01000174.1:135563-161503 GCA_002174775.1 Macleaya cordata | reverse complement strand
TTTTTTTAGTCCTAATCTCCCTAATAAGTTTTGTAGAATGATTATTAAAATTTTAAAAGTTAAAAAGATAGCCCTTAATGATAAATATCTTGGAGTTCCTCTATTTATCAATAAATCAAAAATTAAATGTTTCGAAACCATAATTACCAATCTTAGTAACATGCTCTCTTCTTGGAAAGGCAAGCTGCTCTCCCAAGCTGGTAGAACTATCCTTACTAAATCAGTCCTTGGGGCTATGGCAATTTACAAGATCGGGTGCTTTGCTCTTCCAAAGAAAATCTGTGACAATATAACTTCTATTCAAAGAGATTTCTGGTGGGAGAAAAAAGAAGGAAAAAAAGGGTTTTATCTTAAAGCCTGGTCCTCTCTTTGTAAACCGACTATTGTAGGAGGGTTGGGTTTTAGAGATACCCACATTGTTAATATGGCTCAGCTTACCCGCATTGGTTGGAGACTTATGAAACATCCTACTACCCTTTGGGCAAAAATCTTAAAAGCAAAATAATTCCCTAATACAAACCCTCTTGATCCTCATATTAAAAAGATTGGTTCTTGGATATGGGGTTGTATTAGGAAATGTCTTAATAATGTTAAGAAATACCAAATTTGGGAAGTTGAAAATGGTTCTATGATTAATGTTGGGATTCAAACTGGATTCCAGACATTAACCCATCTGCTTTAACTAATATTGTTCAATCTCCGCATATTTTGACAGTTAACCAACTTATTAATGAAGACCAATGTTCTTGGAATTCCCATCTGATTAATACAAATTTTCCTGCTAATATATCATCTAAAATTTTGACTATTCCTTTGTCTCTTACTAGAATTGATCACATTCATTGGAATCTTACTAAATCAGGCTTATTTACTTGTAAAAGTTTATTTGAGAAGCTTTCTCACCCTACTGTTTCTGCTGTCCCTAATGCAAATGGTTCTAATCTTCCTATTTGGAACCAAATTTGGAAGCTTAAAACCTCTCCAAGAGTTAAATTGTTTGTTTAAAAATGTTATAATAATATGCTACCTACAAATAGCAAAATAGGTTCTATTATTAATATTGGTCATCTGAATTGCCTTCTTTGCAATTTTCCTTTAGAAACTATGGAACATCTGTTTATGTCTTGTCCTTTTATTCGTTGTGCCTGGTTTTCTACTCCTTATTGCCCTTTCATTTATATAAACAATATTTCAATCCAATTGTGGATTGAATCTTGGTTCAATCCTCCAGATGGATGGGATTCATGTTTAGGAGATTGGGGGGTATTATGTGCTACTCTTTCTTGGATGGTTTGGAAAGCTAGGTGTAGAAAGCTTTTTGATAATGTTGATTCTTCTCCTACTCAATTAGCCTTTGATACTTTCAATTATATTCGAATGTACTCCTCTGACCATACAAATCCACATAGTAATCCTCTCCCAAGTATAAATACTATATGGTGTCCTCCTCCCATTGATCGTGTTAAAATCAATTTTGATGCCTCTTATATTATCAATCAACAATCTGGTATTGGCTTGGTTCTTCGTGACCATATGGGTTCATGCAAGGGGGTGAAGATCCTCGGCTAAGGAAACTGAAGGTATTGCTGCCCTTGAAGCAGTAAAATGGGCGGTTTCTCTTCAGATTTCGCATGTTCTTTTTGAGGGTGATGCTAAGAATATCATCAACTATATAACTTCCTCTTCTTCAAGCACCATAGGATGGCGTACTAAAGCCTATCTCGAGGATGTTCGAACCTTATTACCTTTATTTACTTCTGTTCTATTTATGTATGTCAAGAGGGCAGACAACTCAGTTGCGGATGTCCTAGCCACTCGGGCTAGGACCTCAACATCTGAAGTTTCTTCGTCTGTTCCTCCTTCCTTTATTTATGATGTACTGACCAAAGACTCGGTTTCTATCAGGGTTATGCCTCATGTTTCTATATAATTTTATCTTTTCCTACCAAAAAAAAAGGGTGAGGAACTCTACACCTTAATTACCTATCAGGTGCAAGACTGAGGGACTACACTTTGTGAATTAAAATTCACAAGAGAAAATGAAAAAGTTGTATTACAATGAGCTTCGGTCAGGGTATTTATAGGCTCCTGGTTCCTGAAGATGTTATTTACAAAACGACCCTTGATGCAACATCAGCATTTTTCATTTACTGTATTTCTTATGTTAGTCGTACATGATTTCTCTTCTAATCCTATATAGACCTGGCAAAATCAACCCTAATCCGTCCACTCGACTCTAACCCGACCCTAATAACCCAGCCCTAACTCGATCCGCCAATTAAATGGGCTAAGCTAGGGTTGGGGTTTTTCAACCCGCCAAAAAATAGGGTTGGTTTGTATAACCCGCGAGCCAACACGCCAACCCGTCAAAGCATGTATTAATTAGATTTTGATAAAATCAATTTGATTCCACTCTTTCTCTCTATATATAAAACCTTATTTAAGTCTTCATTAAGGCTTGATTTTAATTCTATTTGTTCTCTCTTAATTAAAACCTATTTCTTCTCCATCTTAATTAAAACTCAATTAAGAAAAATTAAAATAATAGAGAAGATTAATATAATTAGAGTTTTAGAATTAGGGTTGGGGTTACCAAGGTTAAGGCTAGGGTTGGAGAAATTGACTTGTTTAATAAACGGGGTAGGATTAGGGTTGAGGCTTCCTAACGCAAAAACCCACCAACCCTAACCCGTTTCCAGGTCTAATCCTATACATAAAGAACTACAATATTATCCTCCATCGACTCATAATCAATGTTTTAAAAACCGGACCGGTAATTGAACCGGAAAAGCTAGCGGGTTGGGTCAATCTGGTTCAACCAGTGGGTTGACCAGTGGGTTAAGTGTCTTTTGGAAAATGCTAAAACTCTTAAATAACAATTAGTATAGTAATTATACTATCATAATGACAACAATCTAATGGTAGCTGAAATGGTAGGAGGTTTGTCACTTTAGGGTCCTAGGTTCAAAACCCATCAAGCTCATTTTTGCAAAATGTAAAAAATTATAACACTTTAACTTAAAAAAAACCGGTTTAAAATTCGATTGGGTCACCTGGTTCACTGGTTCAACCGGTCGGGTCGACCGGTTCACATTTAAAAAGACGGTTTTTGAAAAAATTACTGGGTCAATGTTGACCCAATCCGGAAATTTGACTGGGTCACTGGTTCACCGGTTGAACCGGCCGGTCCAGTCCGATTTTTAAAACACTGCTCATAATACATTGACACGTAGACCATCATCTTATACAATTTTTAGGTAATTACATACCTCTCCACAGGTGGAAGCGAGGACAAATTAAACTCATACATGGGTCATCGAAGAGGAAAAAAAAAGAAGGGAAAAAAACAATTATTATTATATTATATTAAGGGAAAACTAGCATGCATTAAACTCATACTAACATTTCATGATTTTTAAAACTTTGTGAGATTAGTCCTTTTTTAATTGACAGAAACACCTTAGAAACATTTTATTGTATTCACATTTTTCGTATTGTTAACTATAATGCAAATAGTAATTTGCATCGTCACCATGCAAGCACTAATTTGCATAGAAATAATACAAATCTGTAATTGCATAGTTCGGTGTTGACTCCAGCGAATATGGTGATTGAGTCATTTATTTCCCGTTAATTGAAATTAATAGATGATGGGGTTAAAAGTTATAGAATAGACTAATTTTTAGTGAGGATGATCTACTTAGTAAGGAGAACATCCTCACCTAAAAATTATTCATTCCTTGAATTACCTTCATGTGGACCCCACAACACTAATTTGGACTCTCACAGTCTCACCTAGTCCAAAGTGAGCCTTCATAACCATCCGTTTAACTATAGACCTTCGGGTCATCTTGATCCCAGGAAGATCATTGTAAACTCATTAGACGAATAAAAATGCAAGTAGTCCTACCTCATAATTTAATAAATTTTAAAACGATTTGACTTTTTGAAGGATGATTTACATGACTTTATGATGACTAGTCATAACCCATACCTTCGGCACGATCCATAATTCGTTGTGCATTTTCGTCGTCTAAATCGTGCATGCGGCACATGTCGACATGTCTTCGGCATGCCGACCATATGCCGTCTGCACCCCATTCATACTTAATACGAACGCAAAATACTTTTATTTTTCCTTTTAAATTTTGCTAGTGGTGACTGGTCTCATTTTGAAGATCTTCGCAAATCATTTTCAAAAATATAAATTTTGTTAAAAATTAATTTGTAGATAAAAAGTTATAACATTTTTATTTTAAAAAATTGAGAGTTAGATAAATTTCTCTCTCCTCCACATGTCATATTTTTATTATTCAACCGGTACATACCATTTTTATCTAATCATATATCCTTTAGATACTCTTTATTTACCAAATACACCATTAATTAGGAAGTTTTATATGTTTGTCCCAGTCAGCAAGGACGACCCAGATTTATTAGAGGAAAAATCTTGATCGTTCTTTATCTCAAGACTGCTCTGTTTTATTATGCAGATGATCTTCTCATTGTTTAAATCAACATTAGCCAATGAATCATCGCTAAATCGGAGCCAACTAATTATTCTTACAAATTTTAGCAAAGAGCAAGACTGTGGAGTTATTACTAATTATTTTCCATGGCTCCCAGGATCGAGCGATCCGCGACTCGGCCATGGTTGTTCGTCCGGCCACTGCTAATCGCAACATTAGATCGGCGGTGGATGATCTGCGAGCCATGATATGTTTCAACACGGAAATGGTTTGAGGACCAGTGTCCCCCACCGTTAATGCACCTTGCCGTTCAAAGTGACTTGCAGCGATTGGTGGTCAATTTAGATGGTGGACGTACAGGTCCCTATCAGAAGCCTTCTCAATATATCTCTTTCTTTATGCATAGAGTCAAAAATAAATTCTTCAAAAGAAATTCTGGATTTGAAATTAAAAACATAATTTGTTCAAATTGCAAAAAGAAATGCTAAATATTGATTAATAAAATAAAGATTACTTCTAAAAATTAACAGCAATAATTTGAAGGCTAGTGATAAATCACAACCGAATTATTTATCAGTTATTTCATAAAATTTTTGTTGTTCTATAAAGCCAACAAACAACTTTGTAATTGTGTTGTTGGTTAGATAACCAACAAACTATTTTATATTGTCGAACATATGTAATTGACACTAAAAATTTAAGTTGTGTGGATTTACTGAAAAATTGTTTAGAAATATCATGTGGCCTAATTTAAAAAACCCTGCCAACGTCAAAGAGGCCTTCAACAAACAGTTTGGGGCGAAAGTTGCCTGCTGCATCAACAATTATAGACGGAACGATGAAGAAGTGAAGTAGAGTAAAACTTTCATTTTCGAGTGGTATTTTGTCATTTTTTTCACCCCATGAATTGCGTAGTGGAAACTGAAATTCAATAGCTTCCTCCACTTCATGCCTATACAATTAGAATCCTTCTACTTTCACAGAAAAAAAGGTTTTTCAAATTCGACAATTTAATCCACCATCTATTGTGGTTTTCAGGTGGACCCCACAATTTATGGAGGGCCCACCAGAATTCATGGTGCATTTAGATTCTGTCATAACCTTTTTCTGTTAAAAAGGTTGGGTTTTTGGTTCTTACAATTACAACACATGACTTTTGCCACGACTCTATAATGAAAGGGAAATGTTAGAGGTCTTAAAATTTAGTATCAAAATGCAGTCCTACGTGATGTGGCAACTAAAATGAAGGCATCTCTTATTATAATGAGGTGTTAATCGGCTCCACTATGGCTCAAGTCGAGCCATAGATTGTGCTTGGTATCCGGTCATTGCCTAAAATTCTATTGCATATGCATGCTTTGGTTGTGGTTGTGTATATAATCATTAGACTAAATTGTAGTGGCCATCACATGAATTTAGTGAAATAAGGTGTGAATATTTGTAGTCATAAAAAAGTTGCACTTACTCACACCCTATTTTACTAAATTCATGTAGGGCACACTACAAATTGGTGTCATAATTGCACTTATATACAATCACAACCAAAGCACATGTAATAGAATTTTACGTTGTAAATTTTGGTAAAAATTCACCCAACACCAAGCACAACCATAGTGTTTTTGTACGTCCGTCCACTATATTTCCTAAATTACCCCTTTTTGGATTTTATAAAGAGAGGATTACGCAGAAGGGTATGTAAGAGAAAGTTGTTGGTGAAATAGCCAGACCAACATTTCTTTTAGTTAAAACTTCATACCTTTGACTAGGTTTTTTGGTGATCATTATGTTTTTTTAAAATAAAAATTAATTAGAGCATATTTTGTAATCATTATATTTTTTAAAATAAATTACAAATCCAATTTAGCCAAAAATTATATTTTTGGAAAGTATTTTTCAAGACCTTTAAAATAAGATCGTACAACAAAACCAAATTCTAAAAAAAAAAAGGTTAATTAGTCTAAGGGTCCCAGGTTATGACCAACAACCAGGTTTGGGTCCTAGGATTGTCCAACTTTGAGTCTAGGTCCTAAACTAACCACTGACCGAGTTGACTGTCCAAAAAATGACTAATTAATAAATCGAATTAATATTTAATAAAAAAACAGACGACGTTTGTCAAACATTAGCACGTGACTTGTTCACATGTTTTTAAAGTCATGTGACTTTACTTAAAATTCATCCGACGGTCCAGACGAAGGAATGATCCAATGGCTACGATATAAAGAGTCGTTGGAAAGAGCCATTGGGACCCAAACATTTTAAATAAGATCTCTTCCACCATTTTTTACCCAACTCCAGCAGTTACTATCGTCAGCCATTAGGGCCCTTCCATTGCAGTTGCTTCCTTCCACCTGCCACTTCACCCAAGTTCAAAAAATGGCGCGTCCAATTGAAAAGTCTTGTTCTAGTAGCAATTTTCACAAATATTTTGAGGTAAGTATGCTTACCGGTACCTGCATGTTTTAATGGTCCGCCATTACCAGGACTAATACACTAATATTAAACTTACAGTAGGACCTAAACAAAAAAATTTAAATTTTTTTTCAGGTATGTCAGTTGTGTGACCAAACTTCAGACACTACCATCGATTGCCCTTGGATGTACTCCAAGTGCTTGTTTCCTAAGTGCCTTGGGCTACGGATGTTGCTTACCTGCGATAGTAATATAAGCAAGGGAAAAAAGCATTTAAAATGTCACATGCCAGACTGTGAAGAGTTTCAATGGTTAGATGATGCAATGAAGGGTAAAATATCATCAGTGAAGTGTTACTTATGTGGAGATGATGACCATGTAGGGAAGGACTGTCTATGGGAGGGTTACCCATGTAAAATTCCCAGTTGCTCATGTTGGAGTTATGTTTCAACCTCACACACATAGGAAAACCTGGGAAGAAGTTCCTTTCATGTGAAAAATGCCGCAACTTTGAGTGGCTTTGTGATGCCATTATTAAGCACGAGGGCAACACTAAGCAAGAAGCACTACTAAGTAAAAGTCCATGCTCTTCTAGAATGAAGGGTAAAACTAATTCTTATGATGTTCCTGATGACGATTTTTGTGAATAGTTTAACCTCAAGGCAAGGGTAGCTAGATGCTTCCATTGTAATGTCATTGATCATATGGCCAAGGAATGCCCATGGAGGTCCATGCAATGTACAAGACAAGGATGCAATGCAAAGATGAAGTTGGGGACATCTTCTAGACCTTGGAGCCTAGGACATAAATATCTAAATTGTGGACTCTATGGAACTTTTGTTTGGTTGAGGGACATGTGTTTACCCTTGATTATATTTTAAGTTTTGTTTTGTGTATTGTCCATCAAAAAATGTCAACATAATTTTCCTAACTATTCTACTCTTATATGTAGCCCTTGGTTATCTAATATAGATGCATTCTAAGTATATTATAAACTTGAAATCATCCATGCAATGAAATTATCATCCAAAATATACACATGAAAAATACATGCACTGAAATTGTAATAAACCTGCAAGAAGGTGTAACCATTCTAACCATCTAACACATTCCATTAAGTATATTCTTATATAGTCCAAAATACCAACACCAGTGTTAATAAACATTATAGCCCAAAAACAAATAGCATAATTTATAACATACTATCACCTAATCAATAACATACAAAGTTAATCCAAATAAGGTTCTGTTTTAACCATTACAACATGCCAACATCATTCAAAATAAGATGCTAAAATCATATGTAGTCCAAAAAATATAACCATCATCAATCAGACTAATCAAAAAAAGAGTTTCAAACTGATCACCAGCTTCATTCAAGATTAATGTGCAAACCATTCAATTTTGATCCCAACCACGCCCCCACCCCCCACTAAGCCTCCCACTACTCCTAGGTGGTGAAGGCACTGGAGGAGAACTCCAACTCCAAGCATTTTGATCAAGTTTGGACCTCTTCCCACCATGCCCTAATGTGGCTGGTGTTGATGTTGAACCCCCTCCAACTCAACCTCCTCTAATCTTTACACCTCCCACTGTCCTCCTTACTCCACCACCTCTCAATATTGGCCTTGGTAAGTTTTCAGGCATTGGTGGAATAAAAAGAGGAGGGTTTCTTATATAGGAGTATGTAGGGGTGTCAACACTAGCTTCAGTTGAGGGGTTAGTTTGTGATACCTAAGTGACAGTAGATTGTTGGGTTGGCTGGGACAGTGGCTCTTGTGAAGATGAAGCTGCTTCTGTCTTTTGTCTGATGACTTTGCCTGAAGCAGTGCCAACATGATACACATTGGTGTTGCTTTCACTATGACCTCTACCTCCTCTGCCACCACCTCTAGCTACACATCTGGCTCCTGATCTAGCTCCACCTCTGGCTCCACCCCTACCCTGCCCTTTAGTTGCAACATGAGGCATATTTCCACTTACCCCACTTCCCCTTCTCATATGTGGCATTGCATAATAGGCTGGACCTGTGGATTGAAAAAAAATCAACAACAATTTAGAAGACTGACTTTTCTTTCATAGAGTTAGAAAGTAGCAATATTCAAAGCTTAAGAAAATTACACAATGCATACCTGGGGTTGCAACCCATGCTGGGGCACCCTTGCATGTAACTCTGTTATGTCCAAATTGCCAACATTTGCCACATTATCTTGGAGCCCTGGTAAAATAATTTATTTCAATGCTATCCCTTCTTCTTTGGGTTCTTGGTCTCCCAGCTGGCCTAGAATACTCAGGTGTCTTCACCACATATGATATATATCAAATCAATGATACATAAAATAGTTGAAAATAATAGGCTGCTCAGTTATATATATACGCTAAGTTGTAAAGTTGAATGAAGTAAAGTTTAGTTTCTTACCTCTCCCCACTCTGACATATGGTAGTGGCCTGATGAAAGCATCATAACTACACCTATAAGCATCTACAAGATGATATGGATCCATATACCTATATAGTATAGACAATAAAGAATCAACCCAAATTAAATCAGACCATTAGTGTAATGAAATAAACACTAACATAATTAAGATTTTATAAAGAATGCATACCTGTTGAAATTTCTCTCTCTAAAATGAAGTATGACACTTACTGTATGCACACATGGTATACCAGTAATCTGCCAAGCACAACAAGTGCATGTATGCACAACAAGTGAATGCATACTTGTCATACAGATGACAATGGTTATTATGTTCTCTCAAAATTCGAACTGTCCTTGGAACAAGAGTATCATTCTCCATTTCCTGACCTCTTCCATTCATATCATAAAAAAGTCTCATCAACAACAAATGATACCTATCTACAAACTTGCACAAAGGGAGGATCCTCAAATCAAGAATCCATACATTGAAAGCCTCTAAAATTTTATTTGTTATGTGCTCACACTTTGAGGTGGTGTCAAAGTGTGATCTCGCCCATGTCTCAAATTTTTCATCATTCATATACAGCTTGGCTTCCATCTTGGCCTCTTCAAGCTTCTCCATCCAAGTCTTTAATTCAGCCCTAGTGTAGGACTTGGTTGCATCCCATGTAATCTTCTTCAAATTCAGCCCTGGATGTACCTTCTTGAAGTTCTTGTACAAATGCCTAAAACAATATCTATGACAATGATTTAATTTTATCTTTTCAGTAAAAACATACTTGATAGCTTTTACAAGACCTTTCTGCATATTTGAGATAAATGTGAGAGGCTTTATATGCAGTATGAGTTTTGGAACAACTATTTCCAAGAAGTCCACCCAAGTTTCCTTATATTCTTTCTTGCAAATGTAAATAGCCACAGGGAATAAGCCATTATTTGCATCAAGTGATATAACAGACAACACAACACCTCCATACTTACCTTTTAGGAAATAACCATCAAGACCTAAAATAGGCCTACATCCTTTCACAAACCCATCTAAACTAGCTTTGTAAGCAATACAAAGCCCTTTGAAACATAATGAGTCTGGAAAAGTGCTAACACTAGCTATACTCCCTGGATTAGTCAGTAAAACCTAGTTGCAAAGTTCTGGAAGAAGCTTGTAACTCTCCTCATAGTTACCCATCAACCTTTTAAGGCAAATGTGTTTTGCATGCCAAGCAGTCCAATATGAAATCTTCACCTTCAACCTCAACAACACCTCAGCCTTAAATTTTTTTGGCTTTTAATCTGGGTGAGCTATAAAGGTCGCAAACATGTTTCTAGCCACCCACCTTGCATTAGCCATAGGATGTCTTAGACCATGGTGGCTCTCGCAGCTGTGTTCAAAATGACCAGACTTCAGTACGAAAGTCTGCTTATCAGATAACAATGAATAGTAAACCCTCCACTTGTAATTAGAATCATCACACACATAACTTTGTTTATGCTTCTTGTTCTTTACCTGCCAAATCACTATATTTGTATGATTGCTAGATCCTTGATGTAATTCCTGCATTCCTCCATAGTGGCCCAAACCTGTCCTACATGCAACCCTTCAGAGACTTCAATACTATCATCAACCTTATCTTCTTTGAAATACAGATCATCAGTCTCAGAAACAAATTTACTGAACTCAGGGTTACCCTCAACTAGGGGTTTCAACGGGATGGTTTCGGATCGAAACCTAAAGGTTCCAGATCCGGTCCTATTAACATAAAGCGATTCCGGATCCTTTCGGTTCCAGTACCGGAACCTCAATTGGTGGTTCCGGATCCAGTATCGCTAGGATCTGCGGGTATCCAATACCCGTTTTTAATTATTGTTTTTTTATTTTTTTCACATAAAACCTATTTGTATTTTGTATTTTTGTATTTTATTTAATTATAAAATTTATTTTATTATGAAATTTGTTATATAATAGTCATTGGTTTCTTTTATTAATTAAAAAAAGTTAAAAAAATTTAAAAAATTATTATATAATAGTAAATTAAGCAAAAAAGTATAAAATTTATACGGAACTGGGTACCCGCGGGTACCCGTTGGGTGGATCCGAAATTAAACGGATCCAAAACGAGTAGATCCGAAATAGATCCGAAATTTATCGGATCCACAAAATGAGGTCCCAGAACCGCAAAAAACGGTTCCGGTACCGGTTTGGTTCCGGGTACTTTGGTACCCATTGACACCCCTACCCTCAACAGTATGCTTAAATTAACTTAGAGATATCATCTTCTTCATCAGCATCACTAGGTATAGATTCCTCATCTTCAAAAGAGGCATCTAAATGGTACTCTTCTTCTGGTTCTAGGGCATCTATGTTAGGTCGATTTTGTTCTTGGATGCCATTAACCAAATTCAATATTGGCACCTCATCTAAGTCTCTCTGGCAAATGGTCAGACTTTTTTCTTGGTTTCCTTTTTGTAACATTAGTAGCATCCTCAGACTCATTGGGGTTCCCCCCCTTCAGGATTGGGCCCCACCATGGCCTGCCTATCAATAGTAAAAATATCATACACCTATGTGCAACAATTAAAGATCATAAAGCTATGCGTAACACTTAAATAATGCTTCAATGTACAGAGATAAGACAGAGAAAATTTAAAGTGCTTAGAGACAAAGTAAGATAAAAAAGCTATAAAAGCTCATAGATTCCATCAGCAATAAAAAACAAATATAAATTACAATAATCCACGATAACCCATTGCAACAGTTAGCAACATAAAAAATTCTCACCAAATTCATTCATATGCAACAGTACACAAATTAATAAATCCATTCTCACCTAATTCAGTCTAATATGCAACTGTACACAAATTAACCAATAAATTCTCACCTAATTCAGTCTAAAATTGCTATCTAGCATCAGCACAAGCATAAAAAATACACATATATATGCTAAACCACTTGAGCACAACCCTTCAATTTGAAATCCCTTAACCGACACCAGTACAAGCATAAGCAATTGCTATAAAGCACTTTTCTTCGATACAATCAATATTAAGGAGCAATTTATTACTTATGTGGAAAAAGTCAGTACAACAAAACCAGTTTCTAAAAACCAATTGCTAAAAAAACAACAAACTATGAAGAAGGAGCATAGCATAACCCCATATCAGTTGCTAAAAAAATCAGCAAAAGGAGCAGAGCATTACCATGAAGGTTTTACTTACCTTAGCTGTCGTACAAGAACCCTAACCAAAACTCCCTCAGACACAACAGAGATTCCACCTCGCCATCTTCAAGCAACCTCGGATTTCAACACAAAGTTTTGACATAATTAGGTCCCAAACCCTAAACCCTAAAAAAATTTTCAACGAACACTAAAATAGAGATTCAATTCGTATGAAATTGTAAGATCAACTTACCAGACGAAGAAGCCGCGAAAAAGTAGCGAAAAAGAGTCAGACCGGACCTTCGAACTCGCCAGAAATGGACGCCTAGAGCGTCGGAGAAGATGACGGGTAAAACTTTTTTGCGGTAAAAATTAGGGCTGCTCGACGATCCATTATATACGTTTTAAAACTTTAATCTGGGCCGTTAAATTGAAGCTTTGATCTCGTCCATCCATACAGTTCACACGTGTGGATGTTAACAGCAGAAATAGACGTCATGGCATATTTGTAATTGTTAGGCAAATTAAGGGTATTTTCGTCACTTAACCAGTGTCCCGTAATGATCCCATCATTTTTTGGATGGTCAACTCGGTCAGTGGTTAGTTCAGGACCTAGACTCAAAGTTGGACAGACCTAGGACCCAAACCCAACTGTTGGTCATAACTTAGGACCCTTAGACTAATTAACCCAAAAAAAATGTATATTTTAAGCCTAAAAAATAGTGTAATCACTTTGGTTACATTCTTATGGGTTTATGTTGCTTTATTTGCTAAGGCACAACCACTTTACTTGTACTTTTGTTTGGGCTTGGTGGCGATAGTGGTGGTGGTGGTGGTGGTGGCGACATGGTGACGGTGAGGTGGTTGTTGTAGCTGTGGTGGTGGCGGTGGCCATTTTTTTTGGTTTTATGTTGCTTTAGTTGTTAAGGTGTAATACCTTTGGTTGCATTATCTTTTATAAAGTAACCACTTTTGTTGCACTTTTCTATGTTGCGGTGGTAATGGTGGTGGCAACGGTAGTGATGATGAGGTGTTAATGGGTGGTGGTCACTTTTTATAGGTTTTTGTTCTTTATTTGCTAAGGTGCAACCACTTTTGTTGCACTATCTGCTATAGCGTAACCACTTGGCTTACATCATCACCACCATTTTCGAGGTATTTTCCACAGATGAAGAACCTATAGTACGATACAAACCCCATTAATGGAGCAATTTTCTTAAAAAACTTATTCAGCGATGGGATTGAGTCATCAAAATCCGATCAAAGACTCTCTAGAAAACCATTCTGGGGTAATGTAAATACGCTTTGCCATTTTTTTTAGAAAAGAAGTTCAGTTTGAAAATGGGTTAATTTAATTTACCTCCTCAGATTAATTCGCTAATCGGACTTACTTTCCTCAAAGATCAACTAATTAGCTTACCCCCTCAAACTCACGGTTTCTGTTCTTTTACCGTTTGAAGGCGTGTGTGCGTCATGCACACCCACATTCATGACCAAAATGCCCATCACGTGCATTACTTAAGGTGCCTAACTTATTACACTTTATAGGATTAATCCTACAGTCCATCTTAAAACTTCAGATCAGATGGTTGAGATTAATCTCATAACCTTGATCTTCTTCTTTCCCACCCAACCTCATGAACTAGAAATTCCATTTCAACTGCAAACCCTAGAAAATTTTTTGTAAACACAAAAAAAGAAGAATCAGAAAAAAAACCTAAATAAATGAGATCTCTTAGATGCATCCGTACTTCATCACTTCATCATCTTCTTCTTCGTGAATTCACTTACGATCAATTATTTTCGTCGTTAATTCTTCCTCCTCATCTTCTTCAACAGTTTCCTTCGATCGATCTCTTTTTTACTCTCTAGTCGACTATCAATTGCTCTCAATTTGAGTTTGATTCTTCTTTTTATTATTTTAATTATTTTAAAATCAGATCTGATCTCGTTGATTTGATTTTTTCCTTTGTAATCGTTATGGATTTGGTGGTTTTGGGTAATTAAATTGGTAGTGGAGACTGATTAGTTTTCAATGGATTTTGGGTATTGATTTCATCAGTGGATTTTTGGTTTTATCTTCTACATGTGTGAAAAGAGATTTTTACCCTAATCTCCATTAACGATTTTCCAGCACACATAGAGGAGCTATTACTGTTGTTGTTGGCGAAAAATCCAAATCACTCGATCCCATCTTCTATATATATACCGTTTTCAAAATCAGATAATGTTAAATAAGTTTTGGTCAGACCCGTCGAGACGAAGCTATGGACTAAGTTGCAAAAGCCATTAATGGAGGGTCGACTGAACTTTCTTACATCATTAATGGAGGTTTTTTGGAAGGAAAGAGAAAGTAAGAAATGATGGTGGTTTTGTGGTGACGATTATTTTGGGGACAATGGTGGTTTTAGATTTAGGGTTTTGGTGGGGGTGTTGGAGATGGAATTTCTGGTTCATGGGGTTGGGTGGGGAAGAAGAAGATCAAGGTTATGAGATTAATCTTAACTATCAGATCTGAAGTTCTAAGATGGAACATAGGATTATTCATATAAAGTGTAATAGGTTAGGGATCTTAAGTAATGCTCCTGTTATGCACGTGATGGGCATTTTAGTTATGAATGTGAGCGTGTGAGACGCATGCACGCCTTCAAACTATAAAAAGACAGAAACCTTGAGTTTGAGGGGTTAAGCTAGTTAGGTGATCTTTGAGGGGGTAAGTCCGAATAGCGAATTATTCTGAGGGGGTAAATTATATTAACCTTTTGAAAATCTAGGGCACAACCTGAGCTTCGAACTTACATAATATCGTACATGGAGACTTGGCTCGAACTCTGACGTCCAATACCCCAAATATGGTTCTCTTCTCTTAGTCCGAACTCAAGAATTCTCACGACTCAAAATTGGTGGGAAATAGGAGAATTTTGAGGTAGTTATAAGCATTATGTGACATGGGACTGGAGTGGTCCACAATCCAGAGTTCACATTGCTGGCACAATGTTTCCAATGCCTGGTAATTGTAGATTGTACGTACAAGATGAACCAGTAGGACATGTTGTTTTATGTCACCAGTATGACTTCTATTGGTTTAACTTTTACAATTGCATTTGCATTCATGTCTGCTGAGTAGACAACCAATTACATTTGGGCATTGGAGCATTTGAGATCAATGCATTCAGCGGCAAATTTACCATCAATATTTATTATCGACAAGAACAAGCATTGATAAATGCAATCGAGATTGTGTTCCCTGAAGCAAAAAGGATGCTTTGTAATTGGCACATTGTGAGGAACGTCATGGCCCATTTGGAGAAGAGTATCATTAAGATCAAATAAGCTATGGATGACTTCTACAATGTTTGGGTAAATGTGTGCATGGCGAAGCCACCAGTTGAACATGCAGACGCGTATGCAACCCTCTTAATGAAATAGGTGCCGAAATTTCCAGATTGTGTTCAATATTTACAAAAGACATGGTTGGTATACAAAGAGTAGTTTCATGCTCGCATTGAAAAATGAGATAAAGCATTATGACAATCGTACCACTAATCAGGTTAAGAGTGAGTATAATGTATTGAAGCAATACTTGGGAGGTTCATCAACGGGCGATTTCCTCAGTTGTGGGCAGGATATGCACAACGTGTTAAAGAACCAGCTTATGAATATCACATCTTCTTTCGAGAATAGTTTGAACTCAGTTAAGCACAATCATCAGAAACCCCCCATATTCAGGGAATTAAGAAATCATGTTTCTCAGCATGCATTAAGAGAAATTAAGATTGAGGTATTAAGGTCAGAAGAGAAAGGATTCGATGTGACCAAGTGAGGATTTATGGTTTGCAAGAAGATGGATTTACTATGTGCGTGTGAGAAGTTCTGATACTCCTAATGAGGGTATACACATCCCTCGTGATGCAATTGATTCACATTGGAAACAATTATCCACGATTCATATGGTGGAAAAGAAGGTCAATTTTGATTTCTTTCTACTATTGCAATCGACCAAATAGAGACGGATAGAATCAACATAGGCAGAGAAGGAGGCAATTCATGATAAGTTATTGGAGATCGCTCACCCTAAGAACACTAATTTATAAGATTCGAAGCCAAGGGGTGCCTGAGGAAATATAATTTGAAAGTCGAAAATCAGGCCGTTATAAGGTTAAAGTCTAAACCTACAGTTTAAAAGAAAAATAAAGTAACCATGTATGCCATGCAATAAGTAAAATGACAGCAACAACAAATGAAGTCTACAACCAAGTTGGTATCCCATGGGAACTTACGACATCTTATGTAACACCCTGAACTTGTGTTAATGGATATAGTTATAGGCTCAAAAGGCCCATGGGCCAAGCCCATATTGGTGGCAAAGATAGAGCATAATCAACCCAATTAGTGGGATTGAAAAATCAGTGTCATGCTTGTGCCATGACGTACATCCATTGGCACATTGAAGTTTGCATGTTTTATGTAAATATCTAGTGATATAATAGATTGTATGATTGTCTTATGTTTAATGAAGGTTTTGAATTATGTGGAAACTACAAACATTTAAAAATATATATATATATAGTTGGACCCATGAAGGGTTATGGTGGTAGTAGGGTGGTGGGATTGATCCCAACCCTATGATGGTAAATAAGTTCTAAAATTCATATTTTTCTCTCTCATAAATTAATTTATTGAGGAGATTTTGGTGGACTTGCAAGCTTTGGGAGGGAGAAATCTATCTCCTCCAAGATACCTAAGGTATCTTATCCTTTGGTTAAGTTGTGGATTTTCAAAATTTGAATTTGAGTTAGATTATATCTCGGAAGATTTGAATCTATCTTATATTGTCACCAGAACTAAAGCCTTGATAACCAAGGCTCATTAGGAACCGTTAGATAAAGGGATCCAATAATCCAAGCGCATAAAACCTAACCTAAAACACTAGAGTGTCTCCTCTTGTGAGGGAGTTGACACCTACCTCCAATTCTTTCTTAAAAATCCTCCAATCATAGCTAATAACTAGATATTTTAGAAAAATCAAATACTTGGAAAAGATTTGATTGGAGGAAAATCTTGAAAATGATAGAAACTATAGCCCTAACCATCCCATTATTTTCTCCCTCTTCATCTTCTAAATAAAAACAAGGGAATAAGGAAGCCGATCAGCACTCTTACTACCCCATTATCACCATCTTTTCTCCATTGAACAACCACAGGAGTCCCATAAAAAGCTTCTAAATAGTTAGTCATCAAGCCTTGCATCCAAAGAAGGGTTTCAACAACGTTTTTTAATCAAAACTAAGGTAGGGATCTAGCACTAAGTAAAAAGAAACTAATTTTCTATTATGTGATTTACAACAGTACACACAGGTAAGTTAAATTAATTAATTCATCATCTATTCATGAGATCTTAATTTTGTTTCTGATTTATTATCAAATCTAATAAAAGTTTAAATGTTGTAATGTGAATGATGATGTAATGTGATGAAAAGCATCATGAGGAAATATAAACTATGGTCTGATTGTTCTGAAGGCAAATAAATAAAAGCCATGATCTTATTGTCCTGAAAGCTAATTCCAGGGCGAATACCCACAATATATGGATAACTGTGGAAGTTGGTTCTAGTAACCGAAGTTGACTCACTAGAGTCGTAACAAAAAGTACATCTTAATAATAAGAAAATCTGCCAAAAGTAACTTTTTTTTTATCAGAGTGGTTTTTATCTTCTATTATACACATGGTGACACTTTTGGTATGCATCAGTGATGCTTTTGGTGACGTTTTTGATAAGCATTAGTGATGTTTTTATTAGTTTTAGTGACGCTTCTGGATAAGAAAAGCATGGTCAACTGAATGTTTCTTGCATTTAGATGTTCTTTTTATGCATAATTCTTATTTAAACCTTTTATTTTTGGTTGTTCTCCACTGAGCGTCGCTCACTTAATATTTTTCCCCCACAGAGATTGAGGGAGGATTTGGAGAGTAGATCGTGGATTTACGAATGTTTAAAGACTAGCTTGTTAGCATAAAATTTAGGTTTGCTTAATATGATTGATCGCACTACTTTACATACTTTATCACAGGGATTATCAGATGTTTTAAGTTTGATTTTTTGGTTTGGATGATGGTTTTGGTAGTTGGAATTTTAATATTTCATGTTTAGTTTTGAACTCGAAATCTGGTAGTGTTGAGTTCTTTTATTTATTTCTCTTAGAATTGAGATCGGAATGTCAGAGGCATTGTATTCAGGACAAGTTTATTTTATTTTTTTGCCCTTAAATTTTATAACTTTTGGAGCAATAACAATGTGCTTGACAGGGATTAAGACCCAGTACCTGGGTTTCTATTGTCAGTGCAGATGCACCTTGTTGTAGGCAATTTACTACTTGTTATAATTACTATTTCGGAAAACTTTTTTCTGCAATATTTGAGCCTTATCCGTATATTTATGTTTAGTCTTGGAATCACTTTAATCCGATATGAGGTGAAGTAGTATGTAAAACAACGAACCTTATGCAGATTATGGGTAGACAGTAACATGTTTAGATTATGCATCAATTTATAGAGGAATCCATGCCATGAGACCCTAGCCTTTTTATATTAGTTAGTAGACATATTAACAATAATTTTGGGACTTGGATCGCTTCAGATTATAGTTTTATTTCCAACATAATTTGATTTTAGAGTCTTTTACCCTATGGACCCCAAAGTTGCACATCAATTACATTTACTACCTTGAACTTAAAACAACTCCCCATAAACCTTGCTTTTTGAAGTTGCTTACAAAAACTACCCTGACTTTTTAAAATTCTACATTTGCCCTTCATTATCCAACATCTACTAACCTCCATCTCTCTTCCCCTCCCATCACTGATGGGAATAGATAAACTTGAAAAAACAATTCAGCCCATCTCTCTCCCCACTTTCTCTTACCTCTCTCCCCCTTTCTCTCTCACGTCTCTTTCTCTCCCTCCCACTCTATCTCTCTTCCCTTTCTATCTTGTTGTGTAATGGATATTTATTTCAGTATAAGCAGATCTGTTAAAGATTCATGATATTGTTTTGTGATTGAAGATAATGGTTATTAATAACGAGATGTGTAATTCTGTATCAGATATTGGTTAAATTCATGGAATACAAGCTCTTGAAGGTTTTTTTATCTAATCCAAACTAGACCATGGAACATTTCCCCTTGCCTACTCTGTACCCTACCACACCAATCGCGAAATTGGATCCAACCCCTTGAATTGCTTCTCGTAAACCCAATTCAGCAATGGTTCGTTGAAGATATTCATCTCAGAATTTAGTTTAATCCGGAAATCATTTTGTGATTGAATGTAGATAATAAACCAATTTCCAATTTTTTTTAAAAAAATCTGTAGCAGCTCATCCGTGATGGTGGGAGGGGGAGAGAGAGATAGAGTGAGAGGGAGAGAAAGAGAAGTGAGAAAGAAAGAGAAAGGGGGAGAGAGGCAAGAGAGAAAATGGGGAGAGAGATGGCCTGAAATTTTTTTTCCAGGTCATCTACTCCCATTGGGAATGGGGAGAGAGGGTAATGAAGGGCAAATGTAGTATTTTAAAAAGTCAGGGTAGTTTTTGTAAGCAACTTCAAAAAGTAAGGTTTATAGAGAGATGTTTTAAGTTCAAGGTAGTAAATGTAATTGATTTGCAACTTTGGGGTCCATAGGGTAAAAGACTCTTGATTTTATTGGATGGACCCAAGGTGTGACCATAAACCTAGGGTTGACCATGACCTTAGTCAAATATGATTGACCATGACTTAACCGGAGACCAAGCTTTGGACACAACCTTGTTGACTTAATTGAACCTAGTCATTGAGAGCTTTAGGTTTTCATGTAAAAGAGAGGGAAATAAAAATCTTTGTTCCAATATTTTCTTAACTAGGTTTCCATCTAATGCTCTTCTTTCCGGTCTAATGGATCGATTTGTATGCATTGGAAGCAGATATGATGGGGAACATTGAAGGTCAAAGTCACCGTTAATGTGGGTAGAACCAATACTCCTACCCTCCCCCTCCCCCCACACCATGATCACAACCCACAAGTTTGGCCACGCGACTTTTTCGTTCTCTCCAGAGTGATTTTTAGCCTCCGAGACTTTGTTTTCGGTTATGATCACTTATTTAGGCCGTAAAGCCATGTGCATGTTCGCATGCCCCTATCCTTGGTCGTCGACCCATCTCCCAGTCCAAGGGCCCCACTTTGGCCATGGGTTGTGTAACACACCAAATTCTGGGTCAGGGTTCAACCTAAATCCCAAACCCGAAACTCGTGGTGTTAGGTCACACCCAGGTAAAATCTAGAAAAAATTATTATTTTTTCAATGGCTAAGACTAAACATAATGAATTAAGTAAATTTTGCACCATAAATTTCTTTTACATAATAAAAAGATCACACTTAAATAATATAGCAATATTCAAGTTTTTGACACTACAACTTAGCATAACATACTGGTTGACACCCAAGCCATTAGAACTGGAACTAACACATAAACATAGGAACTAAAATTACGAACTACTTAAAATATGAAAATAAACTGTAGCGTCCTAATCATTATTTTCTCAAGCATTCTACTCCTGTGCATTCGACACACCTTCACCATTTAGAAAATCTACAAGGTTATCAACAACAGTGAGAAAACTCAATAGGTTTGCCTCCCCATACCCCATGGGGGCGATAAAGCAGCTGGTAAAACAAATATAATTTTCTCTTTTGTAAAAGCACCGAGCAAACCACTTTCAGAGAACAAAGAAATCCATCTTCTTCTTTTTCTTTTAAATCATTGGATGAGTTAATTCTTTACTTAAACATTTTGTGAGTTCATATCCGGTTATCTCATTGGTCCGGCAACTACCTCCGATTTTATTCTGGATTCAAACAACCAATAAAACCATCGATGGCGGGGCTTTGGGCCCCTCTGGGAAAATCACACTCCCAGTCAATTATATATATGTCAAGTTTGGAACTAAGTTCCGAGAAGTATGAACTCAAAACGGTTTTTCTTTCCACATTTATCAAAACCATTTCCATTTCCATTTCAAACCATTTTTCTTAGGTTTAAAATCCTGGGGAATGCAAAAATCCATCAAAATTCCAAAGAATAGTTTCGGTAAAATATCGAGTACAAGATAACAATTGGACCAAGTTAAGTCAATCCACTATTAACAAAAACCATCCTCATGATGAGATCATGTATATGTAAAATAAAATACTTGATATACAAATGCTCCTTATTTTCAAGAATGAATCACTTTCTCTAAATAAACATGATCACGGTAAAACAAACCCACAAGGTATGACGAATCCTACCTCTTACGCTAAATATTTTCCAAGTGTATGTGTGTGATTGCCCACCACCTAGGCTAGATCATCCAAGTCCCTCTTATCTTCTCCTCAACCTTTTGTTAAATTCTCAACACCTCACTCTCTCTCTCTCTCTCTCTCTCTCTCTCTCTCTGGACGTCCTCTCCAAGTGACTCTCTCTTCTTTCTTTTCTTTTTTTCATCTAGGCATAAGGTGGTATTTATAGAATTCCCTAGCCCATAGAATTGAATAAGTATACTAACTCCTATTAATGGGTCCAAATTAAATTTATAGAGGTTTCTTGCATGGTGGTGTAAATGTGGGATGAGGGATTTGAAAGGTCTAAAGGTGGTCACATCTGAGCCGTTGATCAATAGAAGTTAATCGGTCATCTGGTCTTAGAAGTTGATCAGTCATTCGATGGAATTCGATCGGTTACTGGGGTCTCTCTCTACTCTTGCTACTAATATAATCACAATTATGAATAATATTATTAGCAGCATGCAAAGGAGAATAATTACTACTAAAGATGCCCACATACAATACTAATTAATGATGAGATATACATGCAAAATCGATAATACAAGCATGCAAAAATATTAATTAAGGTAGCATGCAAGAAGGATGAATAATATGCTAGTGCATGCAATAGTTAAGATGACATATAATAGAACTATCAGGGGTATTAACGATACTAGCATATATTAAAATTTATGTGCATGCAAATGTTGTTAGAGGAGATGGTTTTGTGGCTATCGTCATTAATGCTCCATGAAATATTGAGTAGATGAAATGGATATGTGCAAAATTAGGTTTGCAAGTCACCAATATATAATAAAATGTGGGTAGTGGTTGAATTGATTCACACTATGATGCTCCATGCAAAAATAATTAAATAATTAAGTGAAAATAGCATGCAATACATAAAAGTGCAAATCATCAAAATTAAGGGCCAAACACCCGAAATAATGCATACACCTATATATATAAATAAAAATAAGAATTACCATAATTACTAATAACGATTGTATGCTTCAAAATTCTAACTGGTATTTTAAATAATAGGCAAGTGAGTGAGAGAGAATTATAATACCTCTAAATTGAAAAATATAAAATTCGACATCTACCATCAGAATGCAATTCATAATAAAATTAATATGTCATCAGGTTAATTTACATACAAACTAAATTGTAAAAGTCATAGTCAAGAGAGAAAAACAAGCACAAACACACATGCGAACAAGCATAAATGAACATCAAGCACGGGTATACGAGTTATTCTTAACCCAAACTGGTACCCAAAAATTCAGGGTATTACAGGTTATTTTCAGCTCTGAATCTTCTAGAAATTTTTGACGAGATTTCCTGTGCAAGTTGAAGACCCTGTGAAAGGTTTCCTAATCCAAAAATAGTTAGGTTTCCTATTTTGGTTGGGTTTCTAATTTTGTGGTTATTTGTAACCTATGTATACTGCGAAATGGTCATTATTTGTAACACTCAATTGCATAAGGGGTTAGACTCAGTTGAGTGTTTTATATAGAGCATTTGAGAGCCAATATGTACGGTGCTTGTATGTATTTAGTTCATTAAATAAAGTATTGGACCGCTGCTGCTCATGGACGTCGACAATCTTGTCAAACAAGATAAATCTTTGTATTTTTTATTTTTATGTTTAAGCTGTAGTTTTTTAATTTTGAATTAGATCTGTTTGTTGATCTTTAGATTAGTGCAGAGCCGTATCTAATGTTTGTGAACTGAGGTAGTTTTTTTTCGAGCAAATTTTCTTTACCTCCTAATCGCTAATTGGAAAATCACTTACTCTCAAAAAATTACTTATCCACCCCACTGTTAAAGTTTCCGTCACTTAACCATCCAAATGTTCAACTTCGTGTCACGTGTATGACATTGACATAAAAAAGACCTAAATACCCTCATTTCTAACTAATCCAACCCAACCCAACCCATTCCATAAACATGGATTAAAACACATGTGGCATCATCTTTAAAGCCGACAGATGCATGACCACGATTAAAACGCACAAAATAGTGACTCCCCTATTAAAACCCTTCTTTTTCCCTTCTAAAACACACTCTTCTTCGAGGATCGGAATATGTGCATCGGCGAGGGAAGATTTGCAAAGATGCATGAAACCGGGGCCTAGATGCCTACATCCTAGCCCCTGCCTAAAGCAATTTTTTCTTTTTCAAAGTTTTGTCAAAAGCAATTATTTGGTGCATCATTTAAAATACATTGTTGATGTTATTACGAGTCCCACAGTGAGACGATCAAAGAGTAAATTTTTGAAGAGGATATTTATCTCGATATTTATATCATCCTCACAAAAAATCAATCTATTCTAAAATTTCTAACACCATCAAAATTTTGGTTGAAATCAATAGTTTGATATTCAATAAGGATGATCTCGTCAACATTAATTTAAAATCAATTTTTGATAGGGTTATAAGTTTAAAAACTATCTATTTTTTTTTTGTAGAGATGATCTTAATGGTGACGAGAATATCCTCTAAAAAATTAACCTTGGATCTTCTCCATATGAGACCTACAACATTTGGACATCAATAGAACTAGTACTAAACATTGATTTAATTTAGAAAATATGGGTTGGGGGGGTCTCTACTCCACGCCTAACGTTGGGTGATCTGGGTTGGGCGTAGAGGTGTTAAGTGGGCGGTGCCGGCACGGCACAACACGACATACTTAAAAAATGGCACGGTACGGAACGACACGAGGCCTAACCATGCCGTGTTGTGCTGAGCCACATGGCCCATTAGCACTAGCACAGCACGACACGCCAATGGCACGAGCACGGCACAAACACGACACAGTAAATTAGCACGGTACAGCATGGATATATGGCACGGCATGAGTATGACACGGCATGGCACGTTAAATGGCACGAGACACGGCACGGCATATGGCACGATTAGGCATGATTATAGCCGATCGGTCGGCATATTTATAGCCGTTAGGCGTGCCAACAGGCGGCACGATACGATTAGGCATAACTATCAGTTAAAACGGCTATTTTTATTCTTTTTTGTTTTTTGTTTTTTGTTTTTTGACCAAAATACCCCTATTAACAGCCAAAAAATGGCTACTTCCAGGGGCATTATGGTTATGTGCACCCCCTCCACCCCATTTTCTATAAATACCAACCTCATACACCCCATTTTTCTCACAAAACCTCAATCATTTCTCTCAATCTCTCCTAAAATTCTCTCTTTCTCACCATATCATTCATTCTCTTACTCAATCAACAACACAAAATCAAGGAATATCAAGATTTAAGGGGTTGAAAATTTCAAAAACATCAAGGTGTTGAATTCAAAATCAAGAATCAAGAATCAAGAATTCAAGATCTCAAGTCTCATCCTCTCAATTCTCAATCAATTTTAGTTTATTTTTTGAGGTATTTATATTTATATTTTAATTTTTTTTATATATATCATTATGGATCATCTCCACAATTCTCCTCTACATGTTGATGATGATGATAATTTTACTCCCCCTCCTCCCCCAAGAATAAGTAGATCCTACTACTCCCTCTACGGCTACTAGTAAAAAAAAAGAACAAGGGTTAGAACATCAAATGTTTGGAACTATTTTACAATTAAAGAGATAGAGCATCTCGGACAAATGAGACAAAGAGTCGTATGCAATCTTTGTTCTGCACATTATGAACCGCATTCTAAAGGTACCGATGCCCTAAGGGGGCACCTTGAGACTTGTCTTCCCAAACACCAAAACTCCAATGACCCAAACAAACTCAAATTAATATAGGATCTAGTGGGATGGAAACTTTTACATACAACCAATATAAAATGAGAGATGGGTTAGCATTATATATAGTTGGAGCAGAACAACCATTTACTTTTGATGAAGACCCTAAAATTGAACATTTTTTGAAAAATTATGTTCAACCTTCTTTTCAAAAATTTAGTAGAGGCACATGTAGATCTGATCTTTTAGAAATTTTTAATGATAGGAAATTAAAGTTAATTTCTGAATTTTCGTCTCATGTTGGTGCAATTTCTTTTACTTCCGATATGTGGACCGGTTGTAATAAATATGGTTATCTTTATCTTACTGCTCATTATATTGATGCTAGCTCTTGGACTTTAATTAAAAAAATTATTGCCTTTCGTTT